>CM060259.1:34880131-35112631 GCA_030684275.1 Acipenser oxyrinchus oxyrinchus
ATGGATGATGATAGGAACAGATCCTAGAGTTCAACTTACACTTGGATTGGAGTGATATTACACACTATTAATATCTTTGGTCTATTAATAACTCGGCTATAAAAAACTCTACATTCTTTACATTCATGGGGAAAGGTTAAGCCATATATTAATTTGGTACCATCGTATATATAAAATAAGTAGGCAACTATAGATGCAAGGCAGTATCGGCAAGACATTTTTCATAAGTGTCTCTTCCCTCTCTTTCAACTTTCCTTATTGATATTTTTGATGCTGCCAAGTTGCAAGCAAACAACTTTTTATGCCACAGCCCACAAGACTTATTCTGATTATCATAGGGTGTTTGTAGAGCCTCTTTATGATTGTATATACTCTGTATAGAGAGATAGATATAGATGCTGTATAGGCATGCATCTGTTTCAACTTGAACAATGTATCGGGAGATACATGGTCCTACATACTATAAAAGCTAATATACATTACAATTGTTTGGTCAGTCGGTGTACTGTATATAACTTTTAGATATTTAGAAGGTTTCCTGATTCTAGTGTGGCTCATATTGAATTTTGTAAACCCAACTCACTGCAGCACTGTTATTCTGGATTCTACTCGCATTCCGTCTCTACATTTGGTGTGTGATGTAACTTTGGGGAAATGTTGAAATAGACATTAATCCAGTTGTGGACTCATGGGCAGGGCAATATCCACCTATAGTACAGCAGGCTCTGTTGTAGGCTGGAATATAGTGGTTCCTGAAACATCTAATGGATTAATTCCCAAGCAAGCCCAAGCTGTTGCAGCTGTGGAGTGATCCTCATTTTTACTAGTTTGAAGGACAGTGTAACTGACTGCAGGAATTCTGAATCAGTGCTATATTAGACAGTGTTGATGTGCTTGTTATCTCTTCTTAACTTGTTGATTTCTTAGCCCAGCCTGGAAATTAAAATGCAATGGTCTGCCATTTAACCAACCTAATATATAAGTCCATTAAGTGTGTTTCATCGCCTTTGAGAGAAAGCATGGGCATGGCTCTCGATCCTCATTACAAAAAAAAAAAAATATTAGTTCATTTGTGCTTTAGAGCTCTTCCCTAATGCAGGCTTTTAACAATACCATCACTGTCTGTGACGGCATGGGATTCTGAGCAATGCATTATTTAATTTAGCTACAAATCCTAAACTAGGCCACAAAAAAAAAAGACAGCTGCCTCTTTAAATAGAAATCTGAAGTCTTATGAAATTGGATAGCCTAAGCTGCATTAATCTTTTAGTCTGTCATCAGATGCCTCCTACTTAAGATTGCTAGATGGCTTTTACCTGGCTAATTTAAGCAGTTTATTGAATGTATTATTTAGTATGTGATTTCTCTGTCACCAGGAGAATGAAGAGTTGTAAAAAAATACAGAGATGTAATTACAGTCGAGGTCTTGCTTCAAGGTCTTAACTTTCTTTTTTTTTTTTTTTTTAGCCCTCCTATTGGCTTTGCACACAGGGGTGCACGCTAGGGGATTGTAAACGCCATGTTGGCAACGCGGTTGCCAGGACCGAAGCCTTTAAGTTTTAAACATCAAAGGGCATCACAAATTAGTGACTGGGTGATGTCCATACTGTCCTCCTGGACTGACTCTCCCTCCTGGGGCAGTTTTGCCATCTGATCAAGTAGACCCTGCCTGGGTGGGACATTGGATCCAGTCAGTAAAGAAGGTGCAGTTATTGATAGCAAATATTTTTGGTGGGGGGAGTCCAGTATCATGAGGTGAAGTTTACTGCCGGAAGTGAAAAAGTCTGTGTTTTAATACATTATGTGTTAGCTCTTTTTAGACGCATAGTAAGTTGTTAATTAGTGTTCAAGGTGCCCCGAAGGCAGTTCTTTAAGTACATCAGATTCGTACAGTATTGATTATGTTACTGAACAAGTTTCATCAAGTGAAAAGGACAAAGCATAGTTTAATAGAAAAGTCCATGCTCATATAAAATAAAGCTCCATAACCCAGGCTACAGACATCTTATTTGACTCAAGCCAAGAAACTGTTCAGAACATCGCAGTGAATCATCACAATGTTTATTTAGATTGTTGTGCAAGTTTGTTTTATGAGATTCCTGAACAGTTATTTATTATTATTTGTTGGAAGCTAATACGAACATGTGGAGTTGAACAGGCAGAAGGTAATACAGTGTTTTATAATTATGCATCCATGACTATAATTTGGGATAATGTTCAGAGAGAAATGCATGTTGCAATATTAGTGCAGTATAACAAAGAAAGACTGATTTTCTAATAATACAGATGAATGACTGTACCTATAAATAATGTGGTGTTTTGGTGGTGGTTGGCAGGGATGGGGTGAATTCCTGTCCCTGCCAAAAACATGTGAGAATGTGGCTGCTCCTTAATTGAATGATTAAGTGGGATCAGCCACATCACATTAAAGGAGTGCCCAGGGCTTCATTTGGACAGAGGAGTTTGGTGAGTGTACACTGTGTTTTTGTTACTGCACATGGTTTTGTAAAGTTCAGTGAGGGCTCTGCCCAGCCTGAACAATTGTTTGTATTTTGTAAGTAGTGAAGGCGAATGCCCAGCCTATGTTTTTGTTTGCTTAAACCTTTATTTTGGCCTGTGTGCCTGTTTATTTGCTACTTTGTTCCTGTGTTTTTTTGTTTTGTTTAAAGTTTTTGTTTATTAAAGTGCGCGTTTCCGCTTTGTACAGCAGTTCCCTGGTTTCTGAGTCTGTCGTGCTGCTATCCTGTCACAATCACCCATAAACAAACCTAATTTCTGATGAATACATACATTTAAAGTACAGGTCTGTGTATGTCCTTGTTATATTCTAACAATGTAAATGGCATTATAGTTCAGCAGGTTTCTCTTTTGGTTTTTATCTTGGTAGTGACTGCCATCTGCTGTCCAGATTAAGTAATACACAGTAAAAGCATTGTTCAATTTTAGCTGGGAGCAAAACAGCCTTGCATTTACAAGCGAGAACTATTGATTGTTTGTATCTGCAACATTCAGATTGCATGGACTGCATAGAGAATACAGTAGCAGACATCCTTTTATACATTACTCCACTCGTATTACCAGGGTAGGGCAGCCTGTCCTTTGTAACAAAGCCCCAAGCCCCCACATCCATGCACAGGTTTGTTTTACAGTTGTCTGCTCCATCTTTCCAAGTTTGTTGACGATGTGCTTGTTAATTACTTGGTGGCAGTGACTATACTTACGGTGTCAACTCTGAGTTTTTTAGTTCATCTCAAAGTGGTCCGATGGGACTGATGGACCTGCTGCGTTGACAGTAGCCAGTGAGCATGCTAACACAGACTGGCCGCTCAGATCTCCTGAGGACGGGAGACTCAGTTTAACCTTCCCAGATCTGAAACTTGTGTTTTTGGGCTGTGACTAAAAAGGTGTCAGCAGCCCTAAATTGAAGTTGGATCTGTACTTTTCCAGGCCCTGTCCGTTTCATTGCTACCTCTAGACATTAGACTATGGGCAGGAGGGGCTACACAAAGAAAACAAACACGTATTGTTTTAGAAGAAATCCATTAAAAAGAAGTATTCTCCAATAGAGAATGACCCATCTGTCAGTTACATGACAAAGTTGCGGGAAATGTCTGCCAAGGTACTGTTGAAACCAAGACTTCGAACTCAACAGCAGTGTTACAAGAATATATTGTGGAACGCATTTCAGGCAAGGTAGTGATGTGTATTTGATCTGTGTCCACCATATATCAATGTTAGTAAATGATTTGGTAAATAATGCGATGAGTTCAGGTTAGTGGTATCCTGCATTGCTCACACTGTTCGTTTATTTGCTTTTGCACACTTTGCTATCAGTAAAGTAAGTTGCTGAAGGAGAACCCTGTTTTTAGGTTCACACTTCACCTGTGATGGAGTTGTTTTTCATGTGGACTGATTTTTTCAAACTGCGCTGCTTTTTTGCTTTTAAATCCATCACATTGCTGTGACTTTGAGCATTGCTTTCGGTAACTTCATTCCACTGTTGTGGTGCAGAGACCTCTGGTGTATTTTGTAAGAATTGCATCTGTAGATAAAAATGTATAAAACATATATAATTGAATGTATCAATCTGCTGTAAAATAACTCCACAGCTGAGTATTATTTAAAGTGTTTTTTTTTTTTCTTAAGTAATGATAAATACCTTATCTTTCAGGATCCTAAAGCTGATTGTAGCGGCTGCATAGATAAAGAAGACAGCACAGTGAGTAAAAGATGAATGTTACACTTCTGTGTGTTCAGTGCCTTTCATGTGGTTTGTTGAAGAGGATTATAGCTGGGAAGCTGTGCGCTTTTGATAGACTGGCATGTTAGCAAACATCAGGCAGTAAAGACAGTTGGCAGGGATATTGAAGTCCTGTTCAGAGAAGGTGCAATGTGTGCATGGCCCTTAATTACAGAGGTCCTGACAGCTTCTATTTAATGAGTTTCTTTCTTCTTATGGATTGTTGAGTTTTCTTTAATGTGTATTTTGATCCAGACGCATTTGCTATTTCACTGTTTGGGTACCTCTGTTTCAGATCTGCTTCTATACATTCTATTTTTTCTGCACTATGGAATGTTCACAGGTTACACAGATGTGTTGGAAGTTAAGGGATGTAGGCGTGCATCAATGTCCTTGCCAAGGGATCATTTAAAAAGCAACCATAAATTGTGCTTTCTGTATTTAAGTCAAAATAATGAATAGATAATCTATGTCTGAAATATGTCTTAAAGTATTGCTGTGACCTGTTACTGACCATTTCATTCAGTTATTAGAATTCCTAATCTGAAGAATCTGCAAAGTAATTGCCAAACAGTGCTCTAAAGACCGCATATCCCTGCCCTTATTTTCTTTTTATTCAAGATATTCTAAGGATGGCATTCCAAGGATGCTGCACGCGTACCTTTGTTAAAACACAGCTTTTGTTACTGTTCAGTTGGCGATGGAACATCATCAGTTTAACCTGAACACTTTGTTAGAAGTGATCTAAAGGCTACTGTACCTGTACAATGACATACCAGAAGTATATTAGTCATCAGCAATGACAAATTTGTTTCATTTTGACACAAGTTATTTACTGTTTTCATTTCTAATGCTGTTGGGTAGCAACCCATACAGATCATTTAAAAAAAAAAATAATAATAATAATTTTTTTGAATGCTCACGGCTCCATTCTCAGTAAATTAAGTAATGTCATTTCCAGAGTGGTAAGCTAGCATTGACAGGCTATATCCAACCACTGTGACATAATTAATTTAGCTGCCCATTTCATTTTCAAGCAATTCAAATACCATCTTCCTGAGAGGCCCAGGCACATTTTTATACAATGTTTAAAGGGAAGGGACTGGAAAACTGGTTTAGACCTTACACATTTAAGATGAGCAGGGTTGTCAACACATTAAGTGTCAATTGCGCCTGTTGTTGGCAGACAGATAGAGAGGCAGGGATCTGTCTATACCATTCCCTCACTCAAAACCCCCTCTGCTCCTTGTGATGCCCGTTCCACAGAAAACAAAACAACACAAATCCAGAACATCTGAACAAAGTACGGATCCACATTTTTTTTTTTTTTTAATCTTGAGAACTGATAAAAAGAAAAAAACTTTTGTTAGCTGAAGTAGAAATGTATTCAAATGCTTTTTTTTTTTTTTTTACCCCCAAAGCGCTCTTCATCTTTTAATATTCATGCAATATTGACAGATGAGGAAATAATAGCACCGAATTGTCAGGGAATTTATGAATCTGGCACCAGCTCCAAAAACTATTGTTGAACGCTTTCAAACGTGCTATGAGATCAATCTGCTGCAGATGGTTTAACACAGTGCATCTTCTAGTTAGAAAGATAATGATGCTAATCATATCACTGTACACGTGTTATTCTGTCAAGCCTTCCATGTTGACATATAATAACAGAGTTTCAGTTTCTGTTCAATGACAATTGCTCTCAAGCTGACTAGCCTAGTGTTTAGAGCAAACCAAACTGGTAATCATTTTCAGAAAATGGCATTGAAGTGACTGGGGTTGACAGGTATTTGAAAACAGTGACACTAGCCTTGCCTTGGAGTGTCTGTATTTAGATAGAATGACTTACTTATTAAAGAATAATATATATATATATATATATATATATATATATATATATATATATATATATATATATATATATATATATAGATATATATATATATATATATATATATATATATATATAACAAAAAAATGTAGGCCGGTTTTATACAATTAAAATTAATATTGTTCTAAAATTAATGTTACCTCGAAGCCTATATATATATATATATATATATATATATATATATATATATATATATATATATATATATATATATATATATTATATAAAGTATTAATATTTATTCTCTTTGAATCAGGTCAGGTATGCTTCGTGCACTTGTCACTTTCCTCTCTTCTGAATTGAGCTCCTGTCTAAAGAAACTGCTTTCTTTAGTCTTCAACATTGTGTTTTTTTTGTACAACAACCTTAATGTAAAGGGCACCTGTCAATAAAGGTCACGGTATTCCTCCTTTCATGGAAACAAGTTACAGAATAATTACACAATGAAAATGTCAGGACCGTGACCGTTCTGTCTCTAAGAATATTGGCAATGATTGGTCGGATGTTGCATTTAAACCTGTACATGTACATTTATATATTTTATATCGATTTTATATTTAAGTGCCATAATGTTGTAAGACACGGGTACCATAGGAGGAAATAAATAGGGCACCTGATGTCTTAAAAAAAATATCCAAAAATCTTCAAAATGCATGTGCATCATGGGTTTGAATACCATTCTGATCTGAGTCTGACTTCAAGATCCTTGAAACTAGAAGAAAACAAAATACCACAATTGCAGTGTCTGCCTTTATAAAGTGTGGTATTTTCTTAAAAAGGAAAATGTGCCCATAATTGTTTTAACCCCCAAAAAAAAAACATTAACTACACTATTGTTATACAAGCAGGACTGACATTATTTAATAATACTAAAGTGTTACTTTAGACTCTTTTGAAGTGTATCTGCTAAGAGCTTATAACAAGGACTGTGCAGATTACACATTATAATAATGCAAAAATGAATAGCAGTTTACTTTTCCTGCATAAAGAAAAGCATGTTGTACCCTGTTTTATAAGATTAGGTCATTATGGTGCAATATTCTGAAGTGGATTCCAATTCTGCCGCAATCAGATACTGATTTAATGACAGGTTTAGATCATGAAAATTGCAAGCAAGATGTACATGGCTTTTAAAGACATTAAGCCCTCGGTTTCGTTGATGATTTTCAAGCCAGTGCTGTTTTTCTTGCCTGTCACAAGTAAATGCCTGCGAAATACAGTGAACCAAACAGTGACACTGACAGAGGTGAGCGCTCTGCATGTTATACACCCCCCACCCCCCGATCAATACAATCTGCAGGCAATATGTTCTAGATCAGTGGTTCTCAATCTGTGGTCTGCCGGCTCCTTTCAGGTGGTCCGTGGAAAGGTTACATAATTAGGGAAAGGAAGCAGCAGCATAGTTTATTTGAGACCTTAAAAAATCAGCTACAGATGCAGGCAATGCATACATGGAAAAAAAACAACAAAAAAACTATCATATATAGTTTTGGAGTGTTTAAAATGTGTTAGTTATTAGGGAGTTGTCGTGTATTGTGCTCACGTGTACTCAATACAGCAGCTTATAAAGTAACACACAACAGGACTTGCGTTGTGTTGCATTGACATATTAATGCAACAAAACGCACAAGCCTTGGAGCGTTATCCTGCTTATTAATAATAATAATAAATAATAAATAATAATAAATAATAATAATAATAATCTTTATTTTGTATAGCGCCTAAATGCAAGCATCTCGGAGCACTGAACAAACATGTGTGAATGTGCCTTATTAACAAATCAGAGATGTAATTTGGGGCCAAGCCATTTAGAGCCTTATAAGTTGGTAGTAAAATTTTAAAAGCAATCCTACCCTTGACCAGCAGCAAAGTTCTGAATATATTGCAGCCTACCAATAGTAGCCTTGGAAGAAACTTATAAAGGAATACCAAAATAAATATATATATATATATATATATATATATATATATATATATATATATATATATATATATATATATATATTTAGTATCCTTCTGCTTTGGAGAAAAAAATAGTCCCTCAATCAAGGTTCTTTTTGTTGTAAACATTAAACTGGAGGTTTTCAATGTTTCCATTTATTGTAATCAATTAAAATGAATGGAGCCTCCGTGCTGGTCTCAATCGCTCCATAAACAGAGCGGACATAATCTGCAAGTTAGTTAGCGACCAATGAAAAGATAATGAAAAGATACAGAAAAGGAGGCAAAGTTCACTATCCACGCATTACTACCGCTGACCTGTAGAAGCCAGTACAAAAATACATGATTGGCATTTTGAAATGCTTGGTCACTAACACTCAGGCTGTCATTGTGGTTTATGTCAGCACTGTTTTACAGAGCGATTGAGACTAGCACGGAGGCGAACATAACAAAACTGAGTACTCTTGACCAGCAGAATTACACACTGAAGCATATAATTATCTAGCAGACCATTTAGAGTTTCAAGACAAACTGTTTTGAAGTCGATTACTATTCCTTTATGTTTCATTAAATCAATAAAAACACCAGCTGCCCAAGCATTTTAGTTTCTTTGATTTCATAAAATTGTTGACTACTAAAATCTTTGTCCTATTGCTTTTTTTTTCCAACAGAGGTTTTGCTGCTTGTAATTCTATGCACGTGTACACTGTCATGCCTCTGAAAAGATTAAACGTGACGAAAGGAAGTCACTATTTTTTTTAAAACAAAGTGTATATTTATTGCGAGTTTTATATGTGGTGTATTGATAATTTTATTAATTGAACTGTGCTTCAGCAAAAATGAATTCTGCCGTGCATTGTCCTATTTTGCACAGTAAAAAAATCCTCAACAACCAATTGGCGTGCACCATCCAAACATATGCACTAGCGTATCTGAAAAATTGAACACATGTGACACAATGCAGAGTTTATCTCCTCTGTGACAGGCCGAAAGCAGGGGATCAACACTTTTCATTTGCTCTTACCTTGGCCAGTCACAAGGCCTTAAAACACACATATCTGGGTAGTCAAGCGATGTGATTGGCAGGTCATAGAGTGCCGGTCTGCATTTGACCATATAATTTTTTCTAGGAGTCCATATCTGAAAATCATTTAATGTTTGGCACATCATTCTGTTTTTGTTTAAGCACTTAGTCATGCACACTATGTCTTTATTTTATATGGAAAGGAGTTGTATAACAAAAGGATTACAAAATAATTTGTGTTTTTTAAACCTCCCCTGCTTTTGGCATTCACTTATTGGCTTACTGTACTTGCGGCTGATGACAGGATGCATAACAGAGCTATAGACGTTTCCTTAAACCCAGTTTGTATTGGGTTTCACACCCTCTCATTCCACACAAGTCAACTTTTGCCAAGGTGACTCAATCAATAAAATAAAAAAATGGACCATATTTTTGTCCACTTATCTACACTCCCAAGAGTAGCAATCAAACTGCCAAAAACACAAAATAAAATTTCTGATTAACAAACATTTTGGCTGTTTGGCATCCAGATTGTTTCTTGTTTGATCTTCAGGGAGTTTTTGAACTGCCTGATTTAAGTGAAATACCAGGAATGACTGTCAAGAATTCAGCAGCCAAATAAAAAAAGGAGCAGTGTGGCCTGGTGTTTAGAGCTAAAGATCTCAGATCCACACTCCAGTCATACTTACCTGGCATCACTGCCGTTGAGAGATTTCATGGCAGCTTCAATGATCGACAATAGATGGAATCATATAGGTAGATCACGGCACATTGCAAATTTTTTTTTTTTTACAATTGCACACCGCTTATAGCTTATTGTTTTGAAATGAAGTTACGACTGGATTATTTATATTCATTATTAAATTATGATTTATATTTTACGTTACGTTTTTAAAAGCAAAAAAGGCACAATGGTGAAAGACCTGCATCATTTAACCCTATTCTTGAATATTTTAATTCTACAAAAACAACCATCCTTTGCCAAGGTTCAATTCAACCCAAATATTGTCAAAATAATACCCACCGCTCACCCTCCTTCCCGGGGTCCCAGCTTCGCTACACTACAGAATGGAGAAATAACATTAAAACTGTCCACACTTCAAAATACAAACTATTATACAATGTATTTATAGAGTAAGAGTTGGAAGTAATAAACACACCAGATGATGCTCACTATATATTTCAAATATTGAATTTATAATAAATGAATAGCATATTGACAGCGCCTCCACTGTTTATACTATGGTAAACTTTTACAGGGTACAAACGGCCCCAGAGTGTTCAAGCACATTGGTTCAGTGTGCAGTAGCCTACTGTGCAGTGTAGCGCAACCTTAAACATTTTATTTGTGTGTGTGTGTGTGTGTGTTTTAATGCGGTGGTGGGCACGAACATAAAGGTAAAACAGGTCAAGTTGGATGTGAAGGTTTTTTTTTTTTGTAGTCGCATGCTGTATTACAGTTCACCCTGATAAAAACACAAGAATACAGATTTCAAATATGTATTTAACATGTTTCTCGCACTGTTGCTAATGAAAAGGCAAGTTTTTTACTGTCTACTTCACTCTTATAGTTCTATCTTTGAATTCTGTTTGATTGTTTTCAAGCTATGTATGTTATGATTCACCACTGTATAAAGTCAATGTGGTTTTGGCATTCACTATGTTCATACAGTATCTTATGCGAAATATCTGATAAGATTCCTAGTTTTAGATGCCTCAAGTTCACTCATTATACAACGCATGATAATAGTGTCTTTAAATTATGGCTTGTAATTCTGCCTCTGTCGCCATTATGAATCATATTCATAAATACGTGTATCACAGGGGTCCTGTTTGCTATGTTATAAATAATGTATTAGTGTATATTCACATACTATTCAGTTCTATTTGTGATAGATGTTTGTTTGTTGGTCCAGTGTCTCCCAGTTGTGTGGATCAATCTCACTATTGTGATACTGCCTGCAGCAGGAACTAGAAATGAGTCCCCAAGAAGCAGAGGAATTGTAGTTATTAAGATTTCCTACATGCAGGGTGTTTGTCTTAACTGCTTTAGAAAAACACAGCCCCCACAGGCCTCTGGGTGAGGCAAAAGCATTTGTTTGATTTCTGAACTAAACTGAGTGTTTTTTGGCAGCAGGGGATTCAGACAGCCAGTATGAAGAATCCTTGTTTTCTTGTTATCGCCTGCAAATAGCACTACAGTGACACAAATAATGTGCAGGGAAATTAAACAAAATTGCCAATATATGTTAGCTGGAGATGCACTGTGGAAGCAATGCAAAAGTATAAACTCAGAAACTGCAGATTGGATTAAGGCACAGACTACATTTCTGAAGATGTTCAACTTCTCTTGCATTAAGGAGGAGGTATTGCTTTCTCTACTTCTTTTTGAGAGAGTTTGTTTATTTATTTATTTATTTATTTATTTATTTATTTATTTTTTTTTATAAAAAAGGCTGTTGGTTCGGTCTTGACTACAGCGTGTTTTACAAGTACATGTTTATTTCTCTAAATCAATTTTATACATTAAGTCCCACAATTAATTCTAATTGGTCAATAGGTTTATGCCCTCTACTGGTGACACAGCCATTTTCTCACACTCTCTTAAAGATTGACTTTGCAGGAGATGGAAGAAAGACATTAGACACTACTGCATAGCAAACACATCTGTAAGCAGGATCCCAAAATAAGTAAACTCCACTGTGTTACACATTGCATTCCATTAGAAATGTGTTTCTAATGTAATTTACTGTACTGTATTATGGCCCAGTGTCATGAAAATCTTCTGAAAACAACGGCAGAATGTTTTTCTCAATTAAAATAATCTGCAAATAAATTGAGTTCCATGAGCAATATGTAATGATGGGGAACAAGAAAAAGATGGCCAAAGTGACTGACTGTGTGTTTTATTTATACTGTGCTTTTAAACTGAAAAATAACTGTTTACATTCACGTTTGATATAAAATAAAACTAACATCTCCTTGATTGATTAGAAACAGAGAGATAGGGGAGATACTTGGCTGACTGTTTAGCCTGCCAGACATTTATATTGTTGTTTATTTTTGAACAGGCTGTTTGCATGTGTGCGCAATTGGGACTGATTGCTAAACAGATGGCAAAGTCAGTGGTACTGCATTTAGAGCTAGAGGTCACTTATAACTTTGCTGTTTCTTTGTTCCCAGAGAATTAATTATTTGTGGACATGTTCAGAATACACACTTTTTTGAATGGCAAAAGTTGTGTCTGGTTTAAAAGCACAGGTGAAACTTAACCCAAGTAGACCAACGTTTTTGACTCCAGCAGTGTAATGGGTCCACTGTTTTGTGGTGGTATTGTTTAGGATCGAAGGATGCCCAATAAGCATCATTATAAAAAAATATTTAAAAAAAAAAACATGTGCTAGACAAAAATAAGATCACATTTAAATCTCATTTATAGCAGTGGCGGAAACTCAGGGGTTGGTGATGAATTGCAGGATCAACAAGAAGCTGAATTAAATTGTAACAGTAACTCATAAATGAGTGTTTATTACACGAGATGTATTACTATACATGCTTTAAATACTGTGTAAGTGCACATTTATTATAGAAAAAACATGGATAATAAATTGTTACCTTTCCTGTTACACACACACACACACACATATATATATGACGGAGGTGTAATGCCCGAAGCTGCAGGTAACAATAGTCTTCCAGAGGGTCATTTATTTTTCCACTATGAGCTGAATCTTCAGTACATATTTAATATACGAGTCAAAATAATAAGAGAATCAAGGTTAGATAGTAAATATGACTTTATACAGTAAAGCCATGTGTATATATATATATATATATATATATATATATATATATATATATATATATATATATATATATATATATATATATATATATATATATAAAGTGGAACGAAATTTATTGGATATTTCAAACTTTTTAACAAATAAAAACTGAAAAATTGGGCGTGCAAAATTATTCAGCCCCTTAAGTTAATACTTTGTAGCGCCACCTTTTGCTGCGATTACAGCTGTAAGTCGCTTGGGGTATGTCTCTATCAGTTTTGCACATCGAGAGACTGAAATTTTGCCCATTCCTCCTTGCAAAACAGCTCGAGCTCAGTGAGGTTGGATGGAGAGCATTTGTGAACAGCAGTTTTCAGTTCTTTCCACAGATTCTCGATTGGATTCAGGTCTGGACTTTGACTTGGCCATTCTAACACCTGGATATGTTTATTTGTGAACCATTCCATTGTAGATTTTGCTTTATGTTTTGGATCATTGTCTTGTTGGAAGACAAATCTCCGTCCCAGTCTCAGGTCTTTTGCAGACTCCATCAGGTTTTCTTCCAGAATGGTCCTGTATTTGGCTCCATCCATCTTCCCATCAATTTTAACCATCTTCCCTGTCCCTGCTGAAGAAAAGCAGGCCCAAACCATGATGCTGCCACCACCATGTTTGACAGTGGGGATGGTGTGTTCAGGGTGATGAGCTGTGTTGCTTTTACGCCAAACATAACGTTTTGCATTGTTGCCAAAAGTTCGATTTTGGTTTCATCTGACCAGAGCACCTTCTTCCACATGTTTGGTGTGTCTCCCAGGTGGCTTGTGGCAAACTGTAAACGACACTTTTATGGATATCTTTAAGAAATGGCTTTCTTCTTGCCACTCTTCCATAAAGGCCAGATTTGTGCAGTATACGACTGATTGTTGTCCTATGGACAGAGTCTCCCACCTCAGCTGTAGATCTCTGCAGTTCATCCAGAGTGATCATGGGCCTCTTGGCTGCATCTCTGATCAGTCTTCTCCTTGTATGAGCTGAAAGTTTAGAGGGACGGCCAGGTCTTGGTAGATTTGCAGTGGTCTGATACTCCTTCCATTTCAATATTATCGCTTGCACAGTGCTCCTTGGGATGTTTAAAGCTTGGGAAATCTTTTGTATCCAAATCCGCTTTAAACTTCTCCACAACAGTATCTCGGACCTGCCTGGTGTGTTCCTTGTTCTTCATGATGCTCTCTGCGCTTTAAACGGACCTCTGAGACTATCACAGTGCAGGTGCATTTATACGGAGACTTGATTACACACAGGTGGATTCTATTTATCATCATTAGTCATTTAGGTCAACATTGGATCATTCAGAGATCCTCACTGAACTTCTGGAGAGAGTTTGCTGCACTGAAAGTAAAGGGGCTGAATAATTTTGCACTCCAATTTTTCAGTTTTTATTTGTTAAAAAAGTTTGAAATATCCAATAAATTTCGTTCCACTTCATGATTGTGTCCCACTTGTTGTTGATTCTTCACAAAAATTACAGTTTCATATCTTTATGTTTGAAGCCTGAAATGTGGCAAAAGGTCGCAAAGTTCAAGGGGGCCGAATACTTTCGCAAGGCACTGTGTATATATATATATATATATATATATAATATATATATATATATATATATATATATATAAAATAATTATATTTTTGGCATGAATATACAATGAAGTAATATACTACTACCAGTGCAACAGGTCGTCAACATTTCTGGAGCAAAATCGATTTTATGAGTGTGATTCGCAAAATATTTTGGTCGTAAATATGTATGGCTTTACAGTATTTTGTTTATATATAGCTGATACAGCATAAGTAAATAACATAAATAAATAACAGAAAATGTTTTTGAACTTCAAACCGCAAGTTTTTTCTTTCTTTTGTAGTATTTTGTAATTCATTTTCTGTCACAGAATCGCCATTCAGCAGTTTTTTTTCATTGAAAAAGGGGCAGGAGTGACAGTGATGTGAACCAGTCACATGACAGACTATTGCCTGGTGGTGTAAGGATGTGAGGCCAATAGTTAAATTTGTTTTTGCTCCTATGATGAGGTTTTAACCAATCACAGGCCAGAATTTCCAAGCACTGACTATTTAATTATAGGGTTTTCTTTAAGTGTCCTACAGCTACATTCTGCCTAGCCAGGAGTTTTCTGCAAATGCAGAGTTTGCACAATCTGTGCTCCCTCTGTACTTGTCTTTGGATGACCTCTGGAAAGCTGCTGGTTTCCACTTGAGGATACACAGCCCCCAGATTGTATTTTGAAAACTGAGCTTCTGTATAAACTCTGTCTTAACTGCAAAGTACCATGCAGGTTTGAAGCAGATGGTAGTGAACTCACTTTAGGGCATTTAAATAACCTTCATGAGTAAATAGCTTTCAACGTCACTTTTAAATTGTGTTGAGCATTGTCTGGAGAACACCCACTGTTGGGACTAACAGCCTTCCTCATGCATTCAAATCATGTGATCTGGGTAACCTTTCAGCTCTGTCAGCCCTGCCTACTTTCTAAGTCTGTGTAGAGTTAGTGGGTTCAGCAGAATTGAAAAGTTGTTTTGGCACGTGACTTGAATGGAATAATGAGGGCAGATTTTTATAATAATAATAATAATATTAATAATAATAATAAGCAAACACTTGGTAAGGGAGCAACAGACACTGTTATTATGACACCGAGAAAGACGTTATGATCCCTGTGCCCTGATCAGATCTTTATGTAATCCTGAGCTGCTATCTACCAAGTATCATTTCATTACAGCACAGAGTTACCAACCTTTAGTGATTACCACAACATACAAGTGCAATTAGTCTTTCAGTTTCCTATTGTATTCTGTTAAACTGAATGCCCTTTAAGCCACCTTTTGATGTTCTCAATAATTATGTATACGTTCAAATGGCCATTCTGAGCCAGCTGAGTGCTGCTCAGTTAGTTATTATTATTATTATTATTATTATTATTATTATTATTATTATTATTAATAATAATACTACAAATAATAGTATTTTATTTCTAGCACAACAATTAACTTTAACAGGATCTAATTTGAGGTCAAGTGCCTGGTGAGTGAGGCTAAAGTAATTTAAATCCTCTATGCCTAAATCTCTTCCTACCTTCAAACTGACTTAAATATGGTAACTAGCAAACATGAAAGAGTTTGAAATTCATTTAAACCCAACACCTGCAAGCACCACACTGACCTAGAAGAAAGTTGCAAGGCAGAAATCTCATTACTGAGAGCCTTTTTGTTTAGAGAATGGATTTCAACTTCATAAAACTTGTATTCCTTTATTTTCCTAAACCACATTAACTTTTAAAAATTGAATGGTGACAGTGATGTATCCATATGAGTGAAAGACTGCTAAGGAGCCTGGTGTTTGGCTGAATATTGTAATCAAGTCAGTTTGCATCAAAGAGCCTAATTGATGTTTTCCAGACTACAAAATTGCACACTCAGGTATGTGCGTATGTAGGTATACCAGTCTGTACATTGGACTATTGTAACTTAAATCATGTTTGACCTACTGTTAATTGCATTTTTCTACCTAGTTCGTAGTTCTTTCTCTTTTTCTCTATCTGTTTTTCACTTATTGTCATTTTTAAAAAATATATATAAATAATGAAGACTAAACAAATTACTGTTTTTATTGTTCCAATCCTACCATAGATGTTCTTTGGAGGTGATGCCTGGGTATTTGGCAGAATTCAGTCTGTGTTTCAGTCTTTCTGTAATGAAAGCTCATTGGTTTGTAAGTTACTGTAGGGATCACCCATCAACTGCACTACAAACATTCTTTCTGTAGGCTTTCTATGCAAATGTACAACTGATTACTATGACACATGAAACAAAATTAAATCGGGGAGCAGCAACACTTAAGATAGGGATAAGGCAAAGAATTAAAAGGATTAGCAGATAAGGTGAGAGTTATTCACAACAAGTGTATTAAACTGAGTGGAGGGATAATGGGAGATAAGCACTGCTTGCAGAGATGAAAGAGAACTGTATGAAGTGTAGACAAAGGGAGTTGTTAAACTGATTTTATTTTTCAAAGATATTTTCCAGAGAGAAACAAAACTAGGAGAATCTCCTATTGCAGCTGGGTCAATGCTGGCTGTGTGTCAAGACAAGAAGACAAACCTTGCTAAGCTAAGTGTTTCAGACCAGAATTTAAACCGCTCCGATAGCATAGTTTTACTATGAACTGGCATACTGGCACCAGGCACGAATGCAGGATGAAAATTTAAATCAGAATTTGTTCACTTTGCCAGACGTGTTTTACAGGTGATTTATAAAGTTACTTGCATTGGTCTCGTAGGGAAAACAAAGAACATATTTACTGCTGAGTAATGAAAATGGACAGGTAGAGGCTTCAGACAAAGGGCAAGGGTGACCACCACAGTTCACTGTTTTTGCAATATCTACATAATGTGGCCACTGCATCTTTGGTCAAGATATTTTTAATAACAGCAGAATGCTACATTTCACAAGCTCTGTTGGTCTAAATGTTATATTTTGGCTGAAAGCACAATGCTTAATGCTGACTATTCATTTTTGAAACTATTTTTAAATCCAAATTATAATACATTGTTGTCCCCTTTTAACCCAGGTTTTTCATATTGCATTGCTATAGCTGACCAATAGATATTTACTACAGATTAGTTAGAATGCAACTTGTAGCCAAGCTAAAGGAAGAAAAACACTCATAAACATGCATCTCTTGCTTTTAACACTGTCACAGGGTAGCCTCACGGCCCAGGCTGGTTACCGGCAGGAATTAGACCCAGAGACAGAAAGCTGCAGTTTTAAAGTGTTGTGGCGCACTTGATTAAACAAAACAAACACAAAAAAAGGCACAAGAGAACAAAACACTTGTAGGCTGGGCATTAACCTTCACTACCAAGTTACGAAACCGCACACACAAACCAACCAATAAACAAAAACTCCCAACACAAAAAAGGATGTTGCTTCCTTATGTGGCCACTCCCCAGTTAGCACTCGGTTACCTACTGGGGAATAGCCACACCTGTAAGTGGCAGGGATATCTTTAACCCTATCCCTGCCAACCTTGCATTCCCCCACACACACTATTTACATATTAGGGCTTTCGTCCTGCCACAGGCCTACAGACAGAATCTGTACCTTTCTTAAACAAAATTGGGTATTGTATTGTTGCCTATTTAACCATAAGATGGCACTAGAGGATAATATTTCAAAAATAAGCTGCTGGCCTTAAATTAGACAGTGAAGAAATATTTAAATTCTAACAGTTTCTTTTATTTACCCTTATCTCAAATGTATTGTAGCCTAACAAGCAAGGTTAGATAAGCAGATACCTCTTCTGTAATAAGCAGTACATATGCAGTGACAATGCGTTTCTTGTTAGTGCAGTGCTGAATAGAAGGTTAGCCGATTTATTAGCTTAGTGGTTTAAAGCCCTTCTTTTACTGCTGTGCAGACACACTGATTTGGAACGATTTAACAAAATCTCTAGATGATTGTGATACATATCCCACAACCCTAAAGACTCTGCATCTGAAGAGATTAAATACTGAACAATTCGACATGCTGCGATAAGTACCAAGCTGTTTTGGCATTGATGCGTCTGTTTTATTGTAATCTACATTGTAGTTCTTTGTGTGTCTGCATTGTGGTCTACATTCCACCTAAATAACTTCTTTAAATTCAAAGTGAGCAGTATTCTAAAATCCTAAATTGAGAACACATATGTGGAGGTTGATCTGTCTCTGAAGTACTACATTAGAGTATTTATTTATAGTATGAAAGCTATATATATTTTTAAAGTTATCGAAGATCAAAAAGGTTTTCAGAGAATTGGACTTCAAAAATATTGGAGGTCACTGGTTATTCATTATCACAAATCTCACAATTCTGGAGGCACTGTCATTTTAAATTAAGCATTTTGGCTATTAAGACATGAGCCGCCATCTTTATGTAAAAATAACAAAATGCATGTTTCTGCTTTAACTTTTGTTTGTTATTTCCAAGCAAAAGTGAACGCTCGTTTAGCTTCATGGCTCCGACTCTCTGGAACTCTCTCCAGCTTTGGTGCGTGATGCTCCCACTGTTACTTGCTTTAAATCAACTCTCAAGACCCACTTGTTCTCTTGCTTTCCATCCTCTTTAAGCCTGATATCTGTTATTAGCTGTTGTGCCTCTGCTGCTTCTGGTTTTTCACTGCATCTTATTCTCATTATTCTATATGACATACGCATACTGTTGTGTCTCTACTACTTCAGATCTTTCTCTGTATCTTCTTATGATTCTATATGACATACGCATCCACAATGTTTTAGAGTTTTCACATCCTAACCTTGTATTTAATGTGTTATGCATTGTTTTTCACTGTATTTAATGTATTTTTTTTTTTTTTACTGTATCTTGTAAAGTGCTTTGTGATGGTGGTCCATTATGAAAGGCGCTATATACAATAAAGATTGATTTACTGAACATGTGGCTGATTTATAATACAGAAATCAAAGAGTAGGATATTTAGACCTTATGCACAGCAACCTTGCCAAATGAAAGACCCGCCATTCTTCTTCTTCTTCCTTTTTTGTTTTCCTTGGGGTAATAAAAAATGAAAAATGACTTGTAAAATGTCAAAAACATCATAAAGAATACATCTGAGGGGTTGATTAATGAAAACCTTTGCCCAGTGGCAGAGTACTGTTGATGTGGCTGCCGGCACAGTGGAGCTTTGAGTGGTAATATCTCATGAACTACACGGCACATTCCATCACTGAGCTATGCTAAATTTCCTGCAGCCAGCCTGGTGCTCGGTTCAGCTGCATAGACACAGGGAAAAAAGGCAGTAAAGCACACAGAACACCTTTCTAATTCCTGTTAATGTTGTCCTGAGGCTAAGAGAACACACAAAATAATGATGAATGTCCAGAATCTATCTAACAGTAGCTGCCGATGAAAATAACCCCTGTGAGTGAGACATTAATAAAATAAGTTCAGTGTCTCATTCACAGGGGTTATGCTCAAGGCAATTAACCTGGACTTTAGCAGGAGGTTGAAATGCTCTTATTTCAGCAGGACCACCACCGACCACTGAAGGGGCCCTCCAATCAGCATTTCCATTGGTTTGTTTAAAGGTGTGTGTTTCACAATTGCTTCTCTTTTATGAACGTTTCCTTGGCAACTGCTTAACCAATCAGCTTCCATTGTTTATCCTTGATGATGGTTTAATATCAAGGCTAAAACACAACTTCCTGATGTTTTGTCAAGGGAAAGTGTGTTTGAAAACAAACAGTGAAGGTACTTCAGGTAACTACACTCAATTATTTATATTTAAATCTTTTAATCTATTAATTTATTATGTATAAAACCAAGTCATTTTGAGACTTCTTGTGAAGACATTTACATTTTTTTTTTTTTGTTCCTGACGATTTTGCCTCCCTAAATTGTGGGAGCACAAAAGAAAATGCAACGTTACCTATGGAATCCCCAGCCAAGTCAGACATCTTCACACGGTAATGTGTAGGGCTCAAAACATTGTTAGCTGATAGTCCAGATCCCTTTTAGTATGACTAATATTATTACCAAGACACAATATTGTGTGACGCTAATACAAAAACACTGAATAATTGCAAAACCCTTCTCAGACAGTTCTCTTGTTTCATAACAATCAACACAACGGTTTGTTTCTCTCACAAATGTACCACTTCAATGCTTCCTGCACTGGCGGGATAGAATCAGCCAGAACTCATCAAGCTCTTCAAAAATAGCTGTGTCTCGCATCGTTAAAACATGCGTTTTAATCACGGCAGCTTTTAAAAAACCAGTTATACACATGCAGTACATCAACTAAAAAGGGTATGTAATATATGTTTTAAAGCATTTGCCCTTCATGAATGTAATTATTGGGAACACTCATGACACCACGTCACTTTAATAATCTCACACTGTGATTTGGGTGATGCCGTTAATGTGTGATATACAGAATTGCATTTTTCCCTTTTTTTCTTTTTTTTTTACATTTTTTTATTGCACCCTGCCCTTTATGTTTAGCAGAGCAGAGTGGAGTCGGTGGTGTAATATTTCAGTGAGTGAAATGGCTGGCTGCTTTTTTCCCCAGCGACAGAGCTCTATCTTCTTGGCAGGAAGCAATCCAAGGTTTTTACAGAATCCTGAGAGAAAATAAAATAGCACACCATGTCATTCTTGTCCACCAGGGTGAAACAAATCCAGGCACCTGGCCATGAGATTCTACAAGGTAAACCTGACTTGGGTCTATATTTTGAAATGCAGTCTTGCTGATCAGGTTAAAAGTGGTACTGTTGTATCCTGTCCTCTGTGAAAAGGTTGTCTGTTTTGCCTTGGCTCCTGTAGCTTCTGTGAGTTTTTAAAGTAGCGTATGTATTTATTATTATTATTGTTGTTGTTATTATAATTGTTGTAATTATTAATAATAATAATAATAATTGTAGCCTTTAGGATTTTATTTTTAGCTTTTGTTTATTCCTCCAGTGACTTGAACCTGAGGCAAAAAAATAAAAATTTGCTTTCAACTTTTAGAAAGGCTTTACATTACTTATCCATTACTTCTACTTAGTGTCTGGAGAGCTGAATATTGGATTTTGGGTAAGCATTTGATGCTTGTCACTGATTTATGTACTTGTGTTGAGCTGATTTGATGGGTTTGTTTTCCATTCCCGTTTTATTTTAAAGCACATTAGCTGGAGGGCGAGAGTCGCGGGACAGGAGGGGTCCCGTTTTCCTGTTGAATGAAACACAGTGATATTCTGTCTGTCAGTCACTCCTCTTCTCTTTGCCTCTTTTATCTGATTCAAATGGGGCTTGGGCGGGTCTGAGTAAGATTGATTGTAAGGTACTGCAGACAATCAGGCACAGGTTGCAAGAACCATCCGTCACTGCTCAGAGCAGACAGGAAAGTGAGTTACTAGTGCATGACACAGGCAGTATAAACGTACATCCGCTACCTAAAATTGAAATGGAGGAGCTGCATTGAAAACTATATTGCATGGTATCATGTGATGGCACATAAATCAAAACCTGCCCCTGGTGAATCTAAACTATACTTAGGCCACCAATACAGATAGTACTAAAAGTCTGATTTTGGTTGAATTCTGAAACCTGCGTTCAAGGCTATGGGTATGAAAAATCACAGTTGTCTTAACTAACGTATTGTTCTGTAAATTTACTGCGTATAGCTTGTTCTGTTTCAGTCATCACATCCTTAAATTCAAACGTTTACATCACCTGTGTGGCCTCTAAAGAGCTCTCAAACATATCTTCTTTCCAAGTGTATCTGGTACACCAGAGTGTAACCATTTACCTGTCCCCCTAGAACACTGCTTCCAGTGGATGCAAGTAATACATCAATTAGAAATACCACATAGAACAAATTACATCCACTAGTTGCAGAGTGTTGCAGTGGGACTGGTTTCTGGTTACACTCAGGTGTACCCCTTTTGGTATACTGAAACCTGCGTTTAAGACAATATCGTGCTGTGTGAGACAGGTGGAGCTGCTTCTCCACCCCAATTGCTCACTTATTTGCTTCTTGGAATTTTTGTTTGGCAGGTATAGAGTTAGGATACCATGTTATTGTCACCAACTCTTGCAAAGAAAAAAAAAAGACTAGATTAAGATTCAGCCTGATATTGCAAAGTTTTTCATCACAGCAGGCCCCTTTCTCTGAGAGGGATATTGATTTTCGTAAATTTGAGATTCTAGAGCACCAACAAACAATCAGTAAAAAATTCAGCATGTAATTACAGTTTCTCAGCACCCGCTGCTATGTCCTTTGGGGTCTGCCTAGGAGGTAGTGTCATTATACAGCAGGAGTTACCATTAAAGCAAAAGTGATCCATTTTCCAACTTCGAAGCAACACTCGCCATCTGCTTGTGAACACTTTAGGCATGAGGACCACAACGTGTCAGCAGATTTGGTTCTGACATAGTAAGTGTACACAAGAAGTCTTCCATCTTTAAAATTATGCCACATAAATTGGGGATCAGAAGACACAAAACCCAATGGCAACAATGTGTTTTTACAATCTACAGATGAATAACATAAGCAGTATAGTCTGTTGGACGTGTAAGAGCTTTTTAATAACCTGAGAGATGGATTTCCTTGGTTGTAATGGGGGTTATCATGGGAGTTTAAGGTTTCATTTTATTTGATTTATGACCAAATACGTGTGTGAATTGCAGGGCTTTTCAGCAGGGCCCGGTCTAAGAGCACTGTGAAAAGAATGTGTTTATGTCATCATGTCTAGACTGTCTTGAACCCCCTTGTGACACTTGTGGCCTGATACTAGCTATCTGGTGACAATTGAGAAGTCCTTTGTGAATATGATTCGAATTGAAGGATCAGATGATTCTGATTTGGCCACACTATAGCAGCCCTTCTTGTGTGGAAGGCTTGCTTAGAATCTTCCAAGCCTTCCTTCTCAAAATTGACATTTCTCACTTCACTGATCAAGCCCTGTCGAAGATTGTTCAGCTTTGTAATTAATAGCTTTTCTCTGCCTGGTGGTGCAAAAAAAATCCCTCTAGTTCTCCTTAAGTATTTTTGAATAAAGATTATTCAACAAACCCTCTTGAATTATTAAAGAAATCCCTACCTGTAGTCTGTATTCACTAACAATTGTAAAAACACAACCTATTAATATAGCTTCAGCGAAGTTGTTTCTTGAACCATTTTTTACTGTATTATGAATTTTAAAGCTGGGAAGGGAGCTCAGATAAATCAAGAATGAAAGTCTTTCTGTTTTAATGGGGGTTCTAACATAGATCCCAAATGGGGCATCAGTCAACAACCAGGCAGCAAAAACATGTTTATTTGGTTTTGTCCCATAGATCATTGAGTTGGAGCACATTACTGTTACTCTAGCAGGCTTGCCAAAGTTTTGGCCTGCTTTATTCAAATTCAGAGCTCCAAAGTTTTCTGAACATTTTAGAAGTTGTGTTTTGCCATTTTATCTGTGTCAGTGTTTTTCAACTATTGTGATTTAAAAACAACATGTTTTAGAGAGTAAAAACAGTTGGTATAAGCATGCATTTCAGCATTTTGACTTTTGTGGCCTCACTTTCAGGGCACTCAGGTGCCGCTGAGACATAAGCAAGAGGCAGTTTGAAAGGACGGAAATGAGGTTGAGAAAGAGGAGGTAAACTCAAAGCATGGTCCTGACTGTAAAGAGTTTACATTTACCTGGCTGGAATAATATTGGTTGCTGTCCCTGATTGAAAGTTGACATCAATGTGGATCTGTCCTTCAGATGAGACGTCTTATTGTAGCTGACTCTGCAGGATAGTTCACCCCCTAGTCTCAAGTTGCTTTTGATAAAAGCATCTGCTAAATGACAATAATAATAATACCTCCTTGTCTGCTTGACTTTTTTGGAGATGGTTTTCCTGTCAATCAAATGTTCATATTTAGCATTATTTCTTTCTTTCTTTCTTTCTTTCTTGGCAGACACCCTTATCCAGGGCAGCTTACAGTTGTTACAAAATATCACATTACAAATAAGAACAGTTATAAAATACAATGATTGCATTCTCTTTGCAACCTTAAATATTGGAGCCCTTATCAACTGTTTTGTTCTGGCAAACTCACACCAAATGTATGAAATGTAATACAAATGAATACAAGATAAAAGACACTAAATATGGATTTCAGATGCATATTCATATATTTCAGTGGCCTCTCTGAAAACTAACCACACAGCAACTTAAGAATAAATGCATTTAATTACAAATATACATTAATTATAAATGGATATGCATGTTTAATCTAAGCCATGCCAGAGGGTAAAACATTATCCTAATTGGGTGCATCAAATTATCTGAAATATTTAGCTATTTTGCAATTAAGTTGCAAGCTAAGGCAATTATACTACTAGATTTTAGCACGTAAAGCAGACTCTACAGTTTATATGTCTACACTTTAAACATTGGACAGTTATAGTAACAACAACAACAACAATCTAATTAAAGTTTTATTTGCTGTAAAAACTGATTTTTTTTCATTAGTTTAATGCTTCTGGTATTGTTAATATGGATATAACCTTGTTTCTCTCGGTTGCTTCCAGATAGCAAGAGCAGAAAATTACTTTTATATTTAGCGTCATGTCAATAATTTAGTTAAGGTCACACATACAGTATATAATGCAAAATAGAACCGAATACAGCTGGACAAACATACACCTGTGGTTTTATTTTGAATCATTTAACAATTGTTTAATTTGGCACATTTTATTTTAATTAACATATCTATTTAATACAAATCAACATAAGACAAGTGGCAAATCTGCTTATAATAATAAAATCTTAATAAAAAATAAAAAAATAAAAAAAGGAACTAATTGTAGGGAATCTGATCAGAAGATTAACAGCCCATTTAAAAAAAGATGCATACGGAAAGGCCCATGTGAGCAGCAGGTCTGTTGAACCTTTCATTGCTGTACAAGATCAAGCTCTCACTTGCCGTCAGGATATGTTTATTTGTCTGACCTACTTGGCTACACATCCCCCACTCCACCTGATTCTTGAGCAATGAGGGCAAGAAATATGAATTATTTATAGAGCCAGTAGATTGCTTTATTTTATTCTTACAGTTGACTGCTTTTGCTACAACTCAAAACAAACATAAGGCAAATGGGAAGATCTTAATTGTTATGATTCCCTTGTGTCTTCTCTCTAATCGTGGGCTATCCCTCATGTCCAGAGATTCGCTCCTTCCAATTGCAGTTGCATTATGCCATCGCGAATCAACCAGTGCTCTTCCATTGACTTTTACATTAAATGATTGACAAACACGTGTCTGGTGCCAATATCTTATTTTCTAGTAGTACTGGGTCAGGGGTTTGCATTAAAACTATAATCAAATGAATGCTGCCTTGATGCAGAGCTGGTTTAGTTTAAATTGCTGCTGCATCCTCTGGTAGCAAGAACAACTCTGCATTTACATATTTCACGCAAACGTATGCCAGCTCTTCTCTTTCAGAAGTGCTTGTTTTCATATATCATTTAACTGGGCTTATGCTGGAAGAGAGAATGCCTTCTGGTAATGTCCTTGTTGCTTCAATCGTGGGAGTCACAACAATTAGAAGGCGGTTCAAAATGCAAACCCAGCACTGCATTCATTCCAGTTTAATGCCCTTAACATCTAGAATTATAACAGTATAAACAGGAAACAAAAAGATAAAGGCAGTGGGCAGTTATTAAGGTTATCACAAACTGTTAACACATTATATTGAGCTGACCTAGCTTTGTGTTTTTATACAATTTTTATAAGCTATATACATAATCCTTGCGGTTGAGTGTAGCACCAGATCTGCTTTTTTTAAGACTCGGGTTTAATTGTTCATGCATTCACTAGCACTTCATTTTCATAAGAGTCTCTTCATTAAAAGCTTAGGAATCCATGTTGGAAGGGAGTAAGGAGCCATATATGTCCCTAACCAGGCCTGTTTTAAAACAGAATTCAAAGGCTGCGCCTGTTCACAGTAAGGTTTGAATACTGTTATGGTAATGTTAGATATTATTTTTAATGTGTTGGAGTTCAGAGTGAGACAAGAGAAGTCAACAATGCTGTTCATTACTTTGCAGTTTATTATTATTATTATTATTATTAGAGTTTTTTGTTCTTGCTTGAGGCATGTTGCTGTCTGTGGAGGCCTTCATTCTTCACGCCCACATGGCCTAGAAAACGTTTTCTCTTAGCGCAGAGCTCATGCAAGGCTGTGGTTGTATAACAGAATTCTACATGACTACACTTCCTCTTACCACACTCATCCTTCCTCCTGTGTGAAAGAGGGATTTACATTTGGCAAAATACAGAAGCTTAACAAAATTAAACTTATAGCAGTGGACTAAGACAAACGTTCCCTCAACTCTGCTCCTGGGGCCCGTTTCATGAAAGTGTTTTGTGCAGAATTGCAGTCGCCGTCACCTCACAGATTACATTTTGGGTTTCATAAAACTTTCGCAGGGCTATGACATCGCCGATTTTGACTGAAACTTGTGACAGCCAAACAGCAACCGCAAGTAGCCATTTTTATCGCTAATCCTGTTTTAGAACATACCATGTAGCTCATACAACTAGCTGGCTGTTGATATGGCAGGGAAATCAGAAGAGAGAGTATTTAGGGACCGGTCAAATCCTCTTGATGCAAGCATATACAGACTCAGAATTAATATCAAAGTACCGATTGCTAAGAAGGAAAATAACAAAACTTAGGGTGGCCAAACGTACTTTTAGATTTAAACTAAATCTAAATGGATTGTGTTAATCAGTTTTAACCTAACAAAGATATCTGAAACAAAAACAAAAATTAGTTTTTTAAACCGTTAATGCGCAAACATCAGCTCATTATTAACTCTGAAGTCCATCTTGGATTTACTGTGCACACTGAACTAACTTTGAGTTTCAATAGTATTTTCTTTCACATTTTAAATAACAATTCAAATAAAAAAATGTACATGTGCTGCATTTTGTATACATCTGTGCGATTTATTAGATTTGCCATAGATGGATCTCAAATACCAATTATCCCCTGTTGTGAATAAGCACCAGTACATATGCAAAAAGGTTTTAATTCCATAATATTCAAGCCATCTCAGATGCCTGAATAATATATTATTATTATTATTATTATTATTATTATTATTATGGTTGTTTTTGTTACACCTCCCATTGGTTTGTAACTGTAACTATGATGTTTTAAGTTTACTGCCTTTTAACTAAGGCGTACATGACCTTGGAATTTTAGGAAAATAACACCAGCAAGCCTCCCAAGAGAAACTGTCAATTAAACCTAGTAATGTATATTCTATTAACCTCTTAGATGTTCTTGGACAGGCAGCTGTCCTACACCTGATGGTAAACAGATTCATATGAATCATGGATGCTGTTTATTGATAGACACAGAACAGCTATTCCCAAAGGGTGTAAAACTATGAAACACACTGTTCCACGTTTGCCCATTTATCTTCTCGGAATAACTCCTTTTCCTGCAGGGGGCAGTAGGTTACTGCAAAAAAAAATATCTATGCCGTATATTTACTTTGAAATTAAATCAAATGTATTTGTTTTTTGCGCACAGACCTGGTGATATTGTGCTTTTTTTCACTGTTTTAGGACCTGTTTAATTCATGTTTCATTGTATTTATGTGTATCTTGATAAGTTTACTCTTCTATTACAGTGAACCTAAGAATTAAAAAACACAGTGAGGTACAATGGGGAGAGTATCCTGTACCTTGCAGCGAGCATCGTGAGTTTAAATGGTAATTTGGAATATATGCATGATGAACTGCAAAGCAACAAGGTATTTTATCAGTGCTCCAATGCAATGTGGGTATCATAAATTAATTAGAGTACAGCATTTATTACCTTTGTGTTGAGACTTTGCTTTCCTTTGCCTTTCTTTAAGGACAAGAAAATTAAACTTGCAATACATTTGTTTAAATCAAACCAAGCTAAAAGTCTGAATTGCTCACTTCTTGTTTGGTGGTGGGTGTGGGTGGGGATGCAGTGATGTGCTTAAATATTCTTCTTGGGCTTCGATTTTCAACACTTCTGCAATTTTTTAGAGTTACTTTCAAGCTGACTTTAACCTTTTTAGATCCCAATAGATTTTCTTTCTACTTGCGTTTTTCAAAGGTGTACAGTTTTCTGTTGTCAAGACAACTGCACTTCTATATCCTGGATTTAAAAACTTAGCATTGGAATTTCCTAAGCAAAAATTACTGCTAGTAAACTGAATTGTGTGTTCTGTGCTGCAAGGACCAAAAGTTAAAGAGTGTATGTACAATTCTTTTGAAGGTACTAGGCAACTTCAAACTTCATATTCTTTATTAAAATAATGAGTCTATAAACTATTGTAATCCATAATTTTAAAGAGTAGCCATTCAGTTAAAATGTCATAACTAAAAAGAGCAAAATGTGTAAATCCAATTATGAACAAGATACACCTTGTGCAGCGGTTCATTGAGCAATCAGAAATAACCTTTGATTACCACTTTGGTGATCAATTAAGGCCCTGTCCACACTACATCACCGATCTTGAGAACCGTACTCAAAAATGTTTTAATTAATCCAGCTCAAAGTATCCACTGTAAAGTACTGTTTCATGTTTAGTTGGGCTTAATGCGTACAAACGCTATTCAAATAGTGTGGTTACAGTTTCGAGCAGCGCAATGGACTGTGGAGTATTTTATGTTTATAACCGGGCAAATCCTGTGCCGATGGAAGACATAGAGCTCCTTTGCATGAGCATTATGGCTTTGTTTTTTAAAAACACAAGGTACATTTTATTATAATGTGTGCGTTTTGTTTTGAACTCCTAAAGCTCTCCTTGACCGATTTTTATCGCTCCAGATATCAATGTGCCTTGATTTTTGGCATCTGATCACATCGCTCCATGATCCCGCATTTTACAACAAGCCTCAGAAATTGTATACGGTACAGCAGTATTGATAGTTGTTCTCAACTCCTTCAGGCGCCTGTTCTGAGTACTGTATTTGTAATGTCCATGCGCCAAAACATATCAGAAAGCATTTTGGGGTTGTTGGAGGATACACATAAAATGTAGTTTGGTATTTCAGCATCCACACTTCTGACAAACCGCACTACCTGATGCGACCTAATTTAGAACCGGACTCGAGACTACCCCCTGAGGCGGTCTTGAGTCAGTTTCTCGAGTACGGTATTAAACGCTGCGTAGTGTACACGCTAACTGTATTTAGCATTTTATAAGTCGGTTTAAAGACAACTAATATGGTTTAAAGGCATAGTATGGGCAGAGCCTAAAAGACTAATTGACCTGAAGCTGTCATTTCTCATGACATTCCTTTATTAACCAAGAAAATATAGAAATCTGTTTCAAATGGCAGCAGATACAGAAAAGAACTCCAGCAGCTGACAACACCGTGGCTAGTGTAGCTTTGTTATAATGTAATGGGACTCATTGTACCCTTTTACTTGAAAATGTCTACTTATATACCACAATTTTCTACTTCTTATATATCACTGTTTTTCCAAATTTGTGTATTGCTGTTATTTTCAGGCACATGCTATATGCAAGGGGTGCATGATACGCACACAAACCAATATAGTATGCACACAAACCAATATAGTACACGCAAACCCAGTATGCATGCAAACCAATATTGTATGCACACAAACCGATATATTAGGCATGCAAACCATTGTATTGTGGCGAACTGCAGTTCCCACAGGCAGGGGTTTCTCACAGGCGGAGGTGGGACGCAGGCCCGGGACCTCCCGCTCTGAAGCATAGCGCCGATACCGCTGTACAAAAGAGCCGGTATCGGGCTTATGTGTTCATGTTTTAGATTGCATTACCTACCAGCCCTGACCCCCTACCCCCGTGCATGCTACAGTATTAAACATACAAACCAATATATTCTACAACTCAAACCAACCAGTACATTTTTAACACTAACCAACTATATGTATACGCAAACTAGTGCATTTGACACATAAACCAATGATACATTATACTGCCAACTCTAGACAGATCATGGTTCTGTGGAGCAAACCTACAACGCGGCTCACCACTCTCCTTGTTTGAGGACAGCATTATCTTATTGTGTTCCCTGTATTCGGAAAGCTTTATCCTTAATACCATATCAACCAAGAAATACAAATGAGTCTGTGGACTGCAGATGAAGAAAATTGCATGACTTCTGAATATTACCAAGACTTTTTGGCTGGCCTGCTCAGGACTAATGTCTCATATTGATCCTGAATAATTTAAGGGCAATTAAATGTGCCTTTCATGACAGCCAGTTGAGACATCCTTGCTGTCATATTTCAGCACAGGACCCAAGCACTGTCTGATAGTTTTGGAGAGAATCTCTGTAACTGGAGGTCATTTTTATGTGAACACACTTTGAATAATTGGGACCAGCCAGCTAATTCATACATCATTGGCAATGGCGGACAGGAAAGACAGAGATATGCAGCGTGATGGAAATGTATTAGCAGGCAAGCCTTTTGGCTGAAGGATTATAAATGTTGTCTGGCACGGAATTAGTCATATGATCTATGAAAGCACTATTGAGTTTAACAAAAAAACATTTCAGAAAAAAAAGGAAATTAGATTTCTAGTTATTTAACACCATTCAGATTAGCAGTAGAGGACGTTATGTATGTTTCATGGGCTGTCGTGGTTATTTCCATTCAGAGAAGATTGAATAAAATAAAAACGACTTCATCCATAACATCTACAACATACTACAGCTAATCACCAGTGGACTCTGTATCCATTTCAAATGGAACATAGTGTGAAAATGATGTCATTGTTTTGTGTTGACATAATGATATTAAAAAAAAAAATAGCACTTACACTTTTGAGAACAAATTTAACAAACACAATCAGTGCTAATGTTTTCAAAGTACATAATGACGTTAAAGTATAGAGTGCCTTGTCTCTGAAATGTTTCATTATAGTAATGCATAGGCTGCCTGTTTACTCTCATTCTTCTAGGTTCTTCTAATTCAACTATGCTAACAGCCCCAAGAATAATTTTGAGCCAATTATTTGAGTTGTTCTCCTGCTAGGCCAGGAGTCTCTGAACTCAGTCCTTGTGGTTCTCTGCTGAAACTGATTTTGATTTAAACCAGGAAGCTGATTACCCTCTCACCCAAGTGACAGTGGCCGATAATATGCTAGTTTTGTGTATCTCCTTGGTAGATCAATATTTGCAGACTTGTGTAGCCTTGTTAAACTGCTTCACTGATAGACAGAAAGCATTGTGGTAGTGTTTCATTCCTAATAAGAACTAACTTCCACAGAAAACTATGAAAACTGTAAAGTCATTGAAATCTACACTGGCCACTTGCCAAATAGGTAGGCCTGCGTGATAAAAGTAGCGTTCTTTTAGTGAAATGACCGACAACTTTAGATATTACATTATGAATATCCCAGCTTTTTTCAATAAAAGCAACACTGAGAGGTTAAAATAGTGCTGTTTTTTTATATATACACATTGTGGACATATCTAACAATTCATTTATAACTGTGTCAAATGCTTAAAAGAATCATATCAGAGTTTTAAGTAATATGAGAGAATAAGAGAATATATGAGATTACCATTATCACTGAGTAATATCTGTTCTAGGAAAATACAATTGAACTTTTATTATGTAAAATGATCAATAAGATTATTAGTTATTAGTATTTTTATTCTAAAAAAGCCTTTATCCGCAACACTGCATCTCAACTTGGACTTTGCTGCAGGGTTTAGTGTGATTTTTTCTCAAGGGCAGCAAGCCAAATGTAGATTATAACTAGTGCAGCTTTGAGATGCCATTATAAGATTGTTATAATAACTGCCAGTGGAGAAGTGGGGGATTGGTATTGTTGTTTTTTGAAATGGTGCTGATCACACCTCTTTAGGAATCCGCAGAGAGCTGCCTTTCCATTAAACTCCCGGGTCCTGTACAACACTCCACATCTGCATATTCCTCTCTGGGCTGCTGGCTCGGATCCACCGGAATGCATTAGAGGAGGAAAATATTAAAAATATTGATTTATCATTTATAACATCAGGGTGATGTATTGATAGCACATTTGGATGGTATCCTGCTCAGCCGTATGCCTGGGACAGGAATGAGATCACAGTAATGAATAAAGGCATGTCCTTTTCAGGGCTGCAAACACAATACACAAGAACAGCAACGAGGCCTCCAGACACTCAAGTGTGAATTGCAAACAGGTGAACGTATTGTATTTATTTTACTTCATTTTATGTACTTTCCATGACCACCACAATCCTGGGCTAAAAGCTTTGAAACCGTTTGCTTCAAATCCCAGATGACATATTTAACATATTAAAAAGTGTAGCAACTGCAATTTCAAACATGGTCCCATGGCTGCTTACAGGGTATACCGCCGCTCTGCAAGATGGAAGAATATGGTACAACATACTTTGGGTGAATGTAAGAATGCCCTGAAGACTGCCACCTTTGTGACAACTCGAATCCAGTTATTCAGAACCGATTTCATGGTATTTAAATTTGCAACTCGAAACATCACAATGTTGTATTAGGTTTTAAAGGGTACGTAAGGACCTTTTTATTAAAACAATACACACACCTTGCGTAAACAGTTGTAGTAACACATGGGAACATGCAACACAATAAAATAAAAAGGCCCTTATGTATAAAGACCCTTATGTACCCTTTAAGATTATTGCATTTTTATATCAACGTGAGAACATAGTACACAATCTGAGCACTCGGTTCCCACGGTTCAAATTCACTGAAGATTTTCTGCACACCTTATACTGTGCATGCATTACAAAACCTGAATCTCCCGTCCTTAAAATCCCCAAGCCACCATGATTAATTAGCTAGCTAATTGTGAGAGAAAATCAAAAAAGGGATGGCAATGCACAATATACTGGTGCTGTCTGGTTGAGTACTAAGCTTTCAAAAAATTTACAATAAAAAACCAGCACCACTATCATACCTGTTTTATACTTTTTAGAAGGGGTGTACATTACACCCTTTGATAAGTATTTTGTGAACTGACTTTTTTTGGTTTATCAAGTGTAGACTGCACATAATATTACAGGAATCAACCTGTTCATGAACATTAGTTCTAGAAACAAAGCCATTGGTTTTATTATAATGTGTTTCATTAATTTATTGTAGTTCATTGTGATGTTAAGACAGTAGGTTTTTTTTTTTTAAACTACAATTAATAATGGATGAGAGCAAAGGTTACTTTTTAATGAAGCAAAAAAAGAATGTTTTTTTAATTGCTGCTGAAAATAGGTTCCAGTACATTTGATTTAAAGTACCTTCATGCAGATGTAATTTAATTACAATTCCATGTAAAAAATGGCTTTTCAAAGCCATGTGGTATTGGCTTTTTTTTGCTGTACTCTGTAGAAAATGCTTGCTTCAGGGTTGAGACCACCAAGAATATGGATTTCTAGAAACCTTAATTTATAAATTATTTATTTATCCAGGCCTGCCCCAGTGCAATGCTACACCTCATCTTGTAAAGATACATCCCTATCAATTAGCATAATGAATAAATTATCTTAAGGGAGGAGATGGGGATGCTAAAATTGATTTAATCAGTAGAACCAGATTGTCTGCTTTATACAACAAGTGTTTAAAAACATCTATCAGGACGTTTTTAACAGGACTAGTTTGGCTCATGCACCACCTTCTGTTCAAATTTCACAGTGTTTGAAATTACACTGCCTCCATGCACAATTTTATCTAAATGAAGGTAAAGACCAGCTGTTGAAATCACACATCAAGAAGTTTAGTTTAAAAGACGTGGAACTTCTTTTAAAATGCTCTAATGTATTTGCTATATGATTCATGTATTGCCGTGTTTATTCTTTCTTTCTGCTTGTGGATTATTCAGACATCACCTTGACCAAATTTATTGCAAACAAAAGCCACTAGAGTAGTTTTGATATCATTTTACAAAGCTTCTTTTGATATTAACTCATAGCCTGTATAAAACACTTCAGAGAATGTGCTTTTTGTAGTGGAAGAAACAACATTGTATAAAATGACTAAGAGGAAGTTAAACATAAATTAAACATGTTTTCATTTTTAACTATTATTTCCCCTTCAAATTATAACAAAACTGATGAGTGTGCCGTACGTTTGTGATATCTTGCTATCAGCATTTTCATGGCCACATAACAAGCCCTGTAAATAGAAACGGATATGTGGGGCCAACTTCAGACGTTTCCTGGTGTTGCTTCCAGTGCTGCTTCATGCTTAAAGGTCTCCAGTCCTATATATCGGCCCTTTGTTGTTTTGTATGTCGAGAGTTAATGGTGGAAAAGTAGCTGTCAGGATGCTGCTGCAGAGCCCAGAGTGAGTGAGCACTGCTATCACCAACGTTGCTGTGTATTTCAAATTGATTGAGATTCCTGGGCTTCAGGGAATTTTACAGGCCCGAGCTTTTATGGTTGAAATGCTTTCGGTCATTTGTCATAAAATCATAGCAACCAAGCTGTTGTACATGGGCTGAATGCTTAATTACTGCAGCACTAAGGGGTGGAATTAGTTTGGATGTTTACTGTGAATATTCAAGTGGAAACTTTTAAATGCACTTTGATTTTTGTTTGTTTGTTTGTTTGATTGCTTGTTTTATATTTATTTATTTTAGTTAACTGACCTTCATCTATTGTACTCGCTAACAGAGAGTTTTGAACAGATTATTCAAGTTTATAAAGTTGCTCCAATAGCTCTTGTACTTTTTTTTAGAGTAAGGTCTCTCTCTATATAGATAGCTACTGTAGATTTATTTTACTAAGGTTGTTTTAGACTATTTGATTTGCTCTCTGTCCATCTGTGTATATGCCTGCCTGTCTGTTAGCATCCCCGTATTACTGGGGTTTACCACACACTTGTAAACATAAACTTAACAGATCGTCACAGCCGTTTGGTCTATAGATTTCCTAAAAGCTAACAAGGCTTAAAAAAAAACCTGCTTAGTAACACAATGCTCCTTTTCCTATCACTCTGTTGGAATTGCAAGACTAGAAAGCCTTTTTGTTCAGTGCAATACAAAAAATACATTAAACGTTTTGTGTGTGCATTTTTCATATAGGAAAATGTGAAATCTACTAATTGATGGTCATTAACTGGGCAATGTATCTTTGCACCCACTAGTCCAATTCTGAAAAACCGCAAATGAATATATAACCTAGGGTTAAAACACAATTCAAAGGTTGCTAAGAGGTGTGAGGAGGGGTTTCACTCATTTTCAAGGTTTTACATCAGACCTCTGGAGTCATTCACCATCACAACGCTTAAAGTAATCTGGCTACTTATGGGCTGACTAGTTGTGAATGGACTTTTCCAGAATGCATTACTAAAAACTGCAGCGCAAACACTTTTTTCAAGCAGAAAGCGACAGCGTATTGGGAATGAAAGGGACAATTTACAGCTAGTTGTTGAATTCTCCGCTGAGGTCAGGAATCAAAAAAAGTTCAGTTTCACAGTCACCGCAACCTTGTTGAGTTTAATGATGCCAAATGGAGCAGGAGGTTCTAGTGCCGGAATCTATTATCATTGCTTTGAACCTTTTTAAAAGTTATATACTTTGTTCATCATTGTTACTTGACAGCAATATATCACATAAACCATTAGTAAAGAATATCACACCCATGCTTTAGTGGAGATACATTAGAGGTATGCTTACCCTTAAAGTTTCAGAGATGGATGCTACTAAACCCTCTTGATACAAGATTAAAACTAGACTCTGCCTGACGGCCTGTTTTGTTCGAATTATTTGTATTGCCTGTGAAAGGTTCTGTATTGACCACTCTGGTCCTCTACAGCACAGCAGTACCCGATTTACTAACCAACCAAGCATTGATACATTAAGAAACTATATACTGCATGAACATTCAAAGAGTACAGTGGTTATTCAGGAGCTTGTCTATTATTTGTCCATCCTCATGAGTGAAATAAATGTAGCACTCCAGGTATATCCATGGACTATTCTGTTTTATATTTAGTTTTTTTTAAAGCCAGACATTCTTTTTAAATGTTCTGTGGTCATCTACTGTGCAGTAGTGCCCAGCATGGATTTTCCTGATTGGGGGATGAAAGTTCTGAGGTATCTAATTAAGCGAGTGCATGTCGATGAAGGCTCTACTGGTGTGGTAGTTGATTGCAATGGGAGTTATGGGTCCCAAGCCAATGGCGAGGGTGCAAATAAATGTCAAGGTCCACCATCACATGGTAAAGCTTTTCGCTAGAGCTGGAAGCTGATTGGCTGATGATACTGAATTGTTTTTGTTTTTTCAGGGGGAATGTTCACAGATTTGTGAATGTTGTATTCGGTGATTTTATGAGACCTTATTTATAATAAATTGCCTATGCCTGTTTTATTTTGTGAGCAATGCATAGGTGTTCTCTCCCTAACAGAATCAAAACCAAAGAAATACAGATTAATTTATGGAGCTCACATCAAAGAAATGCAGGAAGACTAATTCAGACCCATAATCCATTAGTCATTGGGTTTCCTTGTTCAATAAATATAGGTGGGGGAAGTGTTATTTTAATGCATCCTTGTCTAGGTTTATAAAATAACTGCTTTGCTGTGTACATTTATATCACTGCTATACTGCCGTTCATTGTACAAATTGACTTATTTGTTCATTTAGCTGTTTAAACCAATACAGTATGGATTTATTTTAATACTTCTGGATGCACCATCATTTCCGTTAATTAAATAACATAACCTTTTTTACAACTTTCCTCTCCTAAAATGGAATTATATATTGATTGCTTTATAATGTTATTTAATTCAGGCACAATATTGCTCATCAAAGTTGAACACATATTCATCAAATCACCACAAAAGGAATTTGCAAAAATGAGGTATCAGCTCTGATTTCTGAATGCAAAACATTTCATAGGATGCAAGGGGGGTAAATGAAATACTTCAATGTGTGTCGTCTTTTCTGAATAGCATGTAAAACGAGAGGCATTTGAACTTTTAAACTTTGTATGGTTAAACAAAGCGTTTACTAGTAGGATAAGGTTTTCATTTCACTAATTTGCCTTTCCATAACATCCCTTTTTTTAACTCTGTATGTTTACTACAGTGGCCAAGACTCTAGAATATATGACTATAGGCATTTTAGAATGGTGTCAATACTTGCCATCGAATGCCCACTTAAATGAAAACTCATCATTATCAAATCTCAAACTCCCGTCTTAAGCAAAATAAATCACTCTGACACTACGTATGAATGCAGTTCACGCAATCCTTAACATGGTCGTAGCTAACTAAATGATTCCATATATTTTACCTGTCATGTACTTCCATTCACTACATACAGTAAGTCTCAAAAGTGCAGTTTTGAAAGAAACACATGCTATTTGTATTTTCATTTTAAAACACACCATCTGGTACTAAACCAGGCATAAGGGAGTTTGCCTTCCAGGAAATCTGTTACTGCTTCACTTCCTAGGTAATTTGACCTCAACAGTGATATCAGGGTCAAATATCTTATTGGCTGCAAAGCATGTCAGTCATTAGAGGAAGCAGCTGGTTGGTTACTGGTCGGAAAGAAGGTCCTAAAGGGGTGGGGACAATTTCACTGCCAAGGTGAAATAACAAGAAAAGGGCAACACTTTCTAAAAGCAAGGTCAGCAAACAGTGATGTATTTAACCCAGTGCAGTACCAGATATTATGTTTTTAAAAGCAAGATACAGTACATGTTTGCTTCTTTGAAAACTACACATGTGAGACATATACAGTTAATGTACATGCATAGCGTGGAAAATATAGGGAATTATTTTCTTAGCTACGATCACTTTAAAAGTGATTGCTAGGATGCAGTATTTCAAAGCTGTGTAACTTTTGTTGCCAGGGCATAACAATGACATTGTTTCAACATTTTAGGTGGCAGCCACTTCATACAATTATATAAACTGTATTTGTTTTAAAATGCATAGTATTAGAATGGACTGCAATCTGAATAGCTGACAAGCAGGTGGACAAGGTGGGTGACAACATAAAATAACCATCTAAGTATGCTGGTGGGAGTTAAACACAGCAAAATAAATGCTGCTTTTTGTGTGAAAAGTAGGATTAACTGTAATCTGCTGTGGGGTTTGAGAATAACATCCCACTTGTTTCTTTATATCATCTAAAGCTAATAACTGTAGTCCTGTGCAATACAGTGGACCATTGTCTCAGTCTTACTGTCACCCACTTTGAAAAGCATCATCCTTGGACCTCACAGAACTGCTTTTCAAGGTAGGCTAGTTAGGTAACCATGGATGCCTCTTTGTTCCATTTTGAGTTGGTCTTCCTCCTGTTTTTATTCATTGCTGTTATCAAAATCAGTCAGACAGTCAGTATACACCAGAGAAGCAATTTAGGGGCAATATTGTTGCATGATTTTCACTTAAAAATAATAATAAATTAAACAAGAAACTGTTGAGGATTCTGTTCTTGGGGCAAATGTGTACCATATTACTAGAATTAAACCCAGCTTCCTGTTGGGGTATTCATAAGCAAAAACATGAAGAGTAATCACTGATGTCCCTTTTCTAGTTTAGCACATGTTTGTGTGTGCATTTTTTTAGTTCTCAGTAATTTACATAACCAGCACTATACATTTGTTCTTGGCTTCACTTTGCAATAATAAATATTTTTAGTTTAAGCAGCGTCTTATGCCTCATCAAAATGTTTAGTGTTGTGTTTTAGACGTGGAACAGATGAATGATGATCAATGTTGCAGTACAATGATATTGAGCAGGCATAAACACAGTTCCACCTGGCCTCTATATTTTACAGATGTTTTCTGAGACCTGCCTTAGGAAATTTTATTAAATATATTGTTCTTCTTTTTTGTTGTTAATGCATTTACTTATAAAGGTTGTATCTTGTTTTTCTAAGTTTAAAAAAGTCACATTTTAAATGACTTTAGGCTGACTTTAGGCACTTCATGACCCCTCCTGGGAAAGTCACAAATCCCCCCCTCCCTCCTCCCTCCTCCCTCCTCCCTCCTGTGGTCCTGTTAGAATCCTTTGAGTCTCTTTTTGCGAAAGACTAATCTACACAGCCTGAACAAACATGTTTATTGTGTATTTATACAAAATATGTTAAAATGTATTTTTACACGTGACCTAGAGGTGGAAACCATCATTAATTATCAGTTTTGGATGTTACACGTGACCCAGAACATAATTTATTCAATGTTCAACAACTATGCATGGTTTTATCCTCGCATTTAATACAAAAAAGGCTGATGTTGTAAATATACTCCCCAAATGAATACAGAGAGTAGTTACATTTTTGCATTGCAGTAATAGTAGTCACCGAGATTAATTTTCAAATGGTAAAAATGTGATCCAAACAAATGTTGAAACTACTGGAAGGAGTATTCAATTCCAGAGCCATCTTAGTCCTTTATGACTAATTATCACAGTAGATTTCAAAAACAAAATATATTGGCAGTAATGGATATATATATATTAAAATATATACCAGTTGTATTTATTTTCAGTAGATTGCAATATAATTCCTGTAAAGTCCTTATGAAGCAAAGGAATTGGAGTCTTACAACTCGACAGAATAAGGATTGCATGTTAGTATGGTTAAGGAGTATTTAGTTCAACATAGTTTACTCAATGCATGCTCCTGTATAAACGGATACTCAGTTAGACAATAGCAGGTCTAATTAGTCCTACATGGCTAGGGTCTTGAGATTTGTGTACCGTTCTTTCAGTAAACAATTACATTACTTGTCTTAAGCCATCAGTCTCTACTGAGTTGCATCTTAAATGCCTTAACTTGACTTCTGATTCTCTTACCTATAGATTGTGTCCTTAGAGTGCCCTTAAAGGGTATAGAAGACGTCAAAGTATAGTACTGATGTATTAAAAAATGATTATTAAGTATAAATAATTATAGGTTTCCACTATACACTAGCGTACCAAGATACAGTGAAGGGACAGAGCTGACCGTCAAACCGAGACTGGATTACATTTAGCAAGCTGCAGTGCCAGGCATTTTCTCCTTACTGTTTAAACAGAAGAGGAGGAGGGTCGTCCACTATCAGATTCAGCCAATACATTAAAGCTTAGTACACAATAGGAACATTGTGTGATTGCACCAGGCTGATAAGACAAGGCTTCTAGCTTCTGGAGGCAGGACATCATATCATTGCTATTAACTTCACTGTGACCCAGACTGACAGATGGAATGTGCAAAAAATGGACAAATGATTGATCAACCCAAGTTTCCCCCAGAATGGAACAGAAGGCCTGGATGCTTGCTTTTAATATCATACTTTGTACATGAGCCTGGGTCAATCTTGGTGCGGAATATATGATGTGCGGACTGAAGCACTGCAGAACTATTGATTGTGCTCAAACTGCTGGCTACTTGAATGATTTATTTATGCAGTAAAGGCAGCTCTCTGGTGCTTGGGTGGTGTGTTTGAACTCAGACTGCCTCCATTGGCTTTTTCAGGGGCAGCCTGAGAGTTCTTTTTTTTTAAGGCATTAATTAAATCCAGTTAGGGCAAGCTAATGAATCAGTCCCCTTTCATTGGAGATTCATATGGAAAAAAGGGGAAATAGATATCTATTCATCTTTCTTTGATAATTTGTGCTAATAAAACCAAGCAATCTTTTGATCGTCACAGCAATAGCTTTCAAAATAGGATCTACCCTCGTAAACTGGGTTACTCAAAATTCACTAGCACTTCCAGGGAATTCTTATTTATTTCTCTCGATCCAGATAGATCAGTTTCAACTGCATTTACACAGACAAATATGCCTTTGATAACTAAACTTCACCCTACAAAATCAATTAAAGACCTGATAGCACAGCAAATGACAACCACATGACACCATTTTACTCTTTCCATTTGAACTCTTCTAACATCACATCATATACGTACTGAAGTAAAGTTGCACCCTAATCCCAAAAGTAAAGGGTCTCTTGCAAGGATGTTTTTGAGCAACAAACCATACAATGTACAATAAATGTATTATTAACCTTATTAACTAGGTAAAAACTATTTTATTTATAAAATGACAGTATATGGTTTTCCACACTAATATTTTAGGAAGAGGACAACCTACTATTATTATACAGTCAAAATGTTTAACAATTTATTTTTTTTTTTAAATGCACAAAAAAGCCTTGTAACAAAATAAGCTTTTAGAATGAATGAATGTAAAACCCTGATTAGCTAGGGGTGGTCTACAGATTTATAATCCTCCGAACACACAGTCTGCAACATAGCCGAGGTAAGAAATTGTATTCTGAAGTATATTTCCCTGGCAGTCAAAATGAACTTCATATCTCCTTTTTTATGAAATAATTAGGTTTTCACCAGTAGTAATCCTAAATGTTCCACATCTTGACTGAATAAATCTCATATCCTGCAGAAACATTCTCTTCAAGGTTAAGGACTCCCATGGAGAGTGGTTTGCTGACTGAAGTAGAGTCGTGGACATATCAATATTTCAATGTATAATTGGGATCACTGTGCTGTTTAGCAAAAATCTGTTTACAGAATAGCATTGCCTCTGCTCTGCTCAGAGCCTTCATGATGGAGCCAATTTTCATCCGCTCGTGTATCTTTACTAGAACATTTTTCATCCATATTCTGCACCATATACATATCAAATAATAGTTAATGTTGTCCATTTTTTTTTTTGGGCTCCTTGATATAGGTAAAAGGTCCAACATATGATCTTGTGAAAAAAATCTGTGGTTCTGTGTTTGAAAGCTTGTAAAAACAAAAACAAACAAAAATCAAATCAAAAGCCATCAAGCAGTTGTTGAGTTAAATTGCCTTTCTTTTCTGTAATGTTGTTCAGGTTGATTTCTTATTCTTATCAGGCAATAGTATGCTAAGATTAAGAACATTCACAGCAGGATTCTCAGCAATAGAATCCAGTTTCTCCTCATGACAGTTTCTCAAAGCCATGGACCTTGATGTTTTCAATTGAATTAATTTTGATAGAGTTTGATATTCATAACTGGTGGGTTTTGATACATTTTTAACAAGGAAGTTGAGGATGATAGAAAAATCATAAGGGGTGCTTTCATTGGCGGCGTTTGTCCCGCAGTGGCCCCATGCAAAGCTTCATTCCAGGGTCCCTATTCCCTGTTCTTACCAGTAATACTGCACTATGATACCATGATTATTATTATTATTATTATTATTATTATTATTATTATTATTTGTTTATTTAGCAGACGCCTTTATCCAAGGCGACTTACAGAGACTAAGGTGTGTGAACTGTGCATCAGCTGCAGAGTCACTTACAATTACGTCTCACCCGAAAGACAGAGCACAAGGAGGTTAAGTGACTTGCTCAGGGTCACACAGTAAGTCACTGGCTGAGGTAGGATTTGAACCAGGGACCTCCTGGTTACAAGCCCTTTTCTTTAACCACTGGACCACACAGCCTCCATGACTTTCAAACAGCACAACAACAGCACTATTAAATGTATTGCATTTTACTACAGCAATCGCAAAAACCCCCACTCACACACAGTTAGAAATTAACCTTTCGTGCTTTCACAGCGACAAAGTCTGCAATTATAATCCCGTTTCTGGAAAATGTGGTGCATGATCGATATCTGCCCTAGTCCAGTCAAACGTCCCTGCAACAATACTGAGATTAGGATGCAGGTCCAGCAAATTGCGATGTAGTCAAGCTTCGCAAGAGGCAAGGATGATACATTGGCTGGAAACGCATTTATTTTAATTTGTTTCCAGGTTAATTCAAATACGTAGCCCTACGTGTACGAGACGCCTACATGTCGAAATTTAGTTTTTAACTTAAATCGTGGGTGACATGATTACGTGACACATACTGACAAACTTGCGCACGGCTTTTTCTGTTTATGGCTTGTGGCATACAGATAAAAAGAACGGTATCATGACTAAGAAGTCATTCATTTTGGTGCAGACTTGAGGTGAATATAAGTTTTTTAATAGTAACTCAGCCACGACAACAGGGCCCCCCTTGCTGTCTGAGGCCCCTTGCAATTGCAAGGGCTACGTGTGCCTAAAACCGATACTGGTTGCTTTGCATTTTGCACCTTGCATTCTGACACACATTTAATTTTCACATTCTGCAATGAGCCTTGTCCTTGGAGGGAACCTGGTCCCAAAGCCATAATAATAATAATAATAATAATAATAATAATAATAATAATAATAAAAAAATTCAAGGTTGGTTTATGAATTATTATTTCTTCAAGGGGTTGTAACTTGAGGTTCATGTTATGTTTTACCTGATCCCACCAATATCAAACAATACACCAGCTGTAACAATGACATTGCTTCTTGATCAGGAGTGGTCAACAGCTTGAATCTAGGACATTGTTACAGATGGTGTATTTGTGGAAAGAATCATGGGATCAGAACAAATCTTGGTGGTCAAAAAAGAGTTTGTTACTTAAGTATTATTCATGTTCCTCAGGTATCTCACTGTTACATTACTTTTAGAACAAATCTGGGTATTAATTAAAAAACGGTCTCTGCATTTTATACTATCGCAAAAGTATTAGGATTCAGGGTTTAATAATTTGAGAAACAGCTCTTTCCTTTCTGACTTCCCTTATCATCATTTTTTAATGAATCTGCTCATTTTAGAGCAATCATTTATTAGAAGTATTATTGCAAGTAAAATGGTAATGACAAAAGGAAAAAAATCAAGATAAAATAATTTAGTATTCAAATTAAATATTTAGCTGAACATATCAATCTTCAGAAAAAGAAAATCTTGGGGACTTTTATTTAACTACTGAAGTATTTTAGAAACATATTTTTCCATCTCTAAAGATTCCTGACATTTCATCAGAACATTCTCTTGCATTAACCCATGGGCCAGTCCTCTATTCATCAGAAGATCAAAAAAAAATTAAAACGAATCAGCATTTTTTCTACACACTTGGGGAAATGGAGCTCCAGTTAGCCAAGGTTCTTTGTTTTTCGGATCAGTGTAACATCAAATCAACTCTAATTTAAATTATTACTAATGATAGGTTTGGATAGGAATACAATAGAATATGTGAGCTGATGGATTGGATGGAAAATGGTGAGTGTGTGTATAAATTCTGTTTTCTCTCAATCACATTAATGCTATCAAGAGTGGTCTGGTTTATCCTGGTTGCAGCCCACAGGGGGCGTTATTGTATTGCCCTTGGTCATTAAAGCATTCTTTTCTGTAAAACCCCACAGAAACAAGACATTATTTTACTTTGAACAGTATGAACAAGTAATGCTGACTCACATATATAAAGAGTGATGCGCTTATGTGAGGGCGGGACCAAGAGAGGAAGTAGGATGGGGAGTGTAAGCCTTTGGGGCCTCAAAGGCCTCAGGCAGAATTTCCCCCCTGTAGCTATAGAGACACAGGATTTGCGTTCTACCATTACAAGTTGGTATAAATGTGAAATGGTTACTGTCTTTTTACACCAAGGCGGTTATGTTTCTTACAGAGGCTTTAACACTGGCCGTGTAGCGTAAATCTAGCACTGTCCTTTAGAACTTTAAATGTCCCGCATAAAAGATTAATTCTCAAACTGAACGCAGTACGGATTCAAGGAAACATGTAGAAAACAGAAAGTACTGGTTAGAGGAGAAACCTGAAAATGGAGCGAGGTAGCCAGTGGAGTACCACAGGAATCAGTATTAGGTCCTCTGCGCTTCCGAATCTACATTAATGACTTAGATTCTGGTATAGTAAGTAAACTTGTTAAATTTGCAGACAACACAAAAATAGGAGGAGTGGCAAACACCATTGCAGCAGCAAAGGTCATTCAAAATGATCTAGACAGCATTCAGAACTGAGCAGACACATGGCAAATTACATTTAATAGAGAAAAGAGTAAGGTACTACATGCAATAAAAATTTTCATTATAAATACCATATGGGAGATACTGAAATTGAAGAAGGAATCTATGAAAAAGATCTAGGAGTTTATGTTGACTCAGAAATGTCTTCATCTAGACCATGTGGGAAAGCTATGAAAAAAAGGCCAACACAACGCTTGGATATATAGTGAAAAGTGTTGAATTTAAATCAAGCGAAGTAATGTTAAAACTTTACAGTGCATTGTAAGACTCATCTAGAATATTGTGTTCAGTTCAAAAGATATTGCTGCTCTAGAAAGAGTGTAAAGCGACCAGGATTATTTCATTTTTAAAAGGCGTGTCATATGCCTGGCTTAAAGAATTGAATTGAGATCTGATTCGAGCTTTCAAAATTCTAAAAGGCGTGGACAATGTCGACCCAAGGGACTTTTTCGACCTGAAAAAAGAAACAAGGACCAGGGGTCACAAATGGAGATTAGATAAAGGGGCATTTAGAACAGAAAATAGGAGGCACTTTTTTACACAGAGAATTGTGGGAGTCTAGAACCAACTCCGCAGTAATGTTGTTGAAGCTGACATCCTGGGATCCTTCAAGAAGCTCCTTGATGAGATTCTGCGATCAATAAGCTACTAACAACCAAACGAGCAAGATGGGCCGAATGGCCTCCTCTCGTTTGTAATCTTTCTTATGTTCTTATAAGTTGTGTCTTTTGCAGTTAGAAAATATTTGGCCACAGTTACATTTGGCCACAAGTGGCACAAAAAAATATTTTAGATATGACTGTTAAAGGAACTAAGGGTTTATATATATATATATATATATATATATACACACACACACACACACACACAGAGTTGTCTCGCGTTATACCCCACCTCTTTATAACACCACCCTCGCATACTGCCAACTGTTCTCTCTGAACAAATGAGCAAAACAGAAAGTACAAAATGGAGAGCCAACCCTACATTTAACACCAGAGCAAAATAAACAAATCTGCATGTATGCATCTGAAAATAAGAAAGCAAGTCAGCAAGGCATCACAAATGTTTTCTCGTCTAAGTGAGGCATATACTGTTTATAAACCACAGTAAATGTTAAAATAAAAAATTAAAAAAAGGTAAGAGGTTTGTTTACGTGCAAGTTTTGCACAAATGAAAACAGTAGAATATATATATATATATATATATATATTTTTAGGCTTCATTTTAAAAAAGTGTTTGCCTGTATATATTCAACATTTTTAACTGCTTAAAAAAGAATGCTGTTGAGCTTAAATTGCTTTGTAAAACAAATAGACGGCATCGTTCAATGTCGGATAGTATTCAGCTGGCTTACAGTCGTGCCACAAACACTAAAGTTCAAATGACAGTACAGTAAAAAATTAAAAAAGTACACTTTTTGTTTTTATGGAATTGTTGTTTGGGTGATTTTGACAATAAATTAGCTTATTTTTTATTTTTATTTTTTTTTAAAGTATAAACTGCTCCTCAAAAGTAACCATGTATGTTTCATACAGATGGGAAAAGATGATAAAACATCACTAGTAGAACTACTGTGGTGTTAAGAACTAGTACTGTAGTTTTAAAAAAGGCCTGGAGATAATGCAATTGTATAACTAAAAAAAAAAAAATACATTTGAATTTATTGCAAACATAGAAGGTTGTGTGTGTGCGTATATATGTTTTTTGACCCTCACTAAAACGCCACCCTCGCTTATTGCCCATTTTTGCCCATGGCCGTTACCTGGCAATATAAAGAGGGTTGACTGTGTGTGTGCGTGTGTGTGTGTATATAGATAGATAGATAGATAGATAATATCTTTTGTTGGTTGGATAGAGTCAAAAAGGGTTACAGACATGTTTGCAATAGAAAGAAAAAAGAATGGTGGAGCAGTAAAATGGCATTTTGGAGAATTAATCTTTCTTTCTTTAAGGATTTGAGGATTTAATACAGTACCAATTATGATTTTATTTTTGTAATTTCTAATAATTTAGTGCCTATTAAACAAATTCTATCGTTTTCAAAGTTAGGGGAATAATGAATGAACAAAAGATCTATGGGGATTCATTATACTGCAGTTGAGTGCTTCTCATTTTAAGAGGAGAATTGATGTAAAATCATTGCTTTTAAAATTGATATTTTACTCTGGAAATTTTATGTGTGTCCATATGTACTGTATGTATGTGTGTGTGCTGTGTTAACTGTCAAGAAGACTACCAGATTGCCTTATTGCAGGTGAAGTGTGGTCTATTAACAAAAGCAATGGAAGATAGATAAAGTAATTAATACAGCAATTACTGTATTGGATATGTCAAGGATATGTATTAATCTTAGCTTTGATAAAACCTATATACAAGTTTACCACAGTATTTTTGCAATTTTGCCATGGTTATACTTTGCATTTACATTGCTTTACCCTGGTGTGCCATGTTCCTTATCACACCTCACTATTCTTTACAATGTTTAGCTATGCTTCACCATGCTTTCACTATGCTTTATTACACTTTGCTATGCTTTTACTAAGTGGGACTTGTATAAGGGACTGACTCAAGGTTTATTATAAAGGGTTGGTTGGTTTAAGTTGCAGAATTAACTTAAAGAGGACATGAATGTACTTCCTAAAGAGGGCGCACTAACTCTGGTTTTTGGTATATATATATATATTTTTTTTTGCTGTTGTCTTTTATTCAGAATTGAAACCGTAGCAAACCAAACATTAATTTATCAAGCAGTCACACAACTGCTAGAATAGTGGGTGCGCTAATTAAATAATTATTCATCTCACATTATTAAAAGATTTTTAAGCTAATGTTGGCATATTTAAACAAATGAGAAATCCTTATGAGATTGAATAATTTACAACACGTACATTTAATAGCGAAAAAGCAACAGAATGATTTAAAATGGCAGCAAAAAGTTGGCTGGGGAAAAAAAAGGTAAGACTTTTAATACTTAATGTTTAATTATTCAAAACTAATTAATTTAGAAATAATTGGTCATTAGAAATATCAGAAGCCTTCAGGTTCTAATTCCATTGCACCAGTGATGGAAAGAGGAGTTCCTTCCCACCAGTTTGATAGCTCCAGGGAGCAAATATGCCTCAGACTTTAAAAAACGAAGTCTTGAAATGCAGTACCGTAAGAAAAAAAATGTTTCCTAATGTTTTAACTACATTAAAATCTGTCTGTGTGGCTACGATAGGAATGACCTTTAGTAGCCAAATAGTCCTTATATATTTAATATATTAGTTACTGGGTTGGAAGTCTTAAGTGAGTTTTGTGCTCCCAAGAGCACATTACTTCACACCACAGTATTAGCTATGAACTAAAGCTCATATGCAGTCATATCAATAACCTTCCCATACACAGTAATCTGTGGACACTGCCAAGACGTTTGAATATGAGCCTCCAAACACCACAGCAGTGAGTTAGATAGTTCTGCTGTAATATTTATCATAATACACTGCCCAAATACAGAGTAACCTATTTATATCGCTATGGAATTGTGAAACAAGCACAAGCTGGAAATAAACTGCAACTCTTAAACATAGTAATGTCCCTTGGAAGCAGCTGTTTAAATATTTGCAATGAAGTTTATTATACCAGCTGTGGAGCAGCTGTTTTTCACAGAATGCAGCTTGCACAATTGCTAGTACTGCATTGCAGTCTCATGTTCTTGTTGTATATGGTTCTCATTTATATTTCATTAATCACATAACATGACCCCTGACCAAATCAAAAGCCAGTGGAATTTTTTGTTTGACATACTTGGCTGGTATGGAAGTACCTGCCAAGCCATATTGTTGCCGATTTCATTGGGATCCTTCAAGAGCCATCTAGGAGGGATCAATTGAACATTGATGGCCAAAATGGCCTCTCCTTGTTTGTAACTTTTCTGCTGCAATTTTCTTACAAGAACAATTGGATTTATTTTTTTAATGGGCATGATGATGTACATAATACGTATGTTACTTACAACAGGGTACCAAAACTAATTGAAATTATAAAAAAGGGGTTACCAAAGTACTATTAACATTAACTGTGCATCTTTTTGTTATATATATGTACACACACACAGAGCGTCAAAAGAAACCTATCACTATTATAACACATTTATTTTTGAAAAAAATAAGGTATATAAATGATGGACATTGACAATGTTTTTGGTTTCTTTTTAATCACTTGATCGTTCATCCTTGATCATGACACGCTTGAGTGACTATGACTGAAGCATATGTACTTAATCACCTAATTAGTGAGACAGTTGATTGGACACTGGATATGGAGTGATTTCACCTGTTGAATTGCAAGCTTGAATAAAAGCAATAAAGAAAATCACAGAAAAAAAAAAACAGAACCAGAAATTTCAAACCTGGTGAGACAGTATAACCAGACACACTCTGTCAATGACAGGCCACGAACTGGGAGACCAAGAGTCACAAAACCTGCCCAAGATCGACAGATCATTTTGCAGCATCTTCGTGATGTCAATTATTAATCGGCACAATAAAAAGTCACTGCATCTGCTCTAAAACAGAGTTTGTCATTTTTCAATCACATCTAGTAAATTTTATCCAAATATAAGTGATGTTTCTTTTGATGCTCAGTATGTGTGCATGCGTGCGTGTGTGTGATATATATATATATATATATATATATATATATATATATATATATATATATATATATATATATATATATATATATATATATATATATATATATATATAATGTGAGTGTGTGTGGTTAGAGATGCAACAGAAATGTGTAATGTAACTCTGTCCCAGTCATCAACAGGTGTGGTCTCAAGTCCAGGGTCTAGATATTTAGCTACACACCAGCAGCTGGGTGCACAAGAGAGGTTGGCTGGAAACCAGCTGAGCACAAATCAAGTAATATTAATTGCAAACACACCTCTCAATGACATTATCAAGTCGGTTCATTAGCTAGTTAATGGTGCAAAGCAGAAAAAAATCTATACAAACAGAACAAACTGACAAAATGGTCATAATTACAGGGCCACCCAAGAAAAACGCATTGAGCTTTTACTGTTCCGCGCTGTAAATAAGCAGCCTCTGTGATCGCCCTCATAGGCTTTCTTATGTACAGAAGTAAACTGAACAAATGCCTTTTACTGTAAATTATACGTTAATTATGACAACTCTTATTTCATAGACCGATTTTATGATGTTTATATCCACAAAACAATGACACCTATGATAATACTTTGTAAACACTGCCTCTTCCTGTCTTTCTCAGATTGCCCACTCTGCTCCACAGTGCCCTCTGCTGGTAGTGAAATTGGGGTAAAGGAGGTCATCTATTAAACTTAATCTAACATTGATTTCTGCAATCTTCTTAAGTGTTATTTCTTCTTTATGATGTAATTCACCGAGGTATTTATGTTAGTACGTTAGAACTGTTCTTTCTGTAACTGCAGAAATGTGTTTCTTAGTTTTTAGTGGGTTTTTTTTCACTCTAGGAATCAGATGATATTTGTGTGTGTGTGTGTGTATTAAATGTTACTTAGCAAAGAGCAAGCCTCATTAAATTAAGCTAAACCATAGAAATACTCGACTGTCAGCCTTCAAATTCAAAAGCTCATCTCTGTGCTGGGATCCTCATGCCTGCAAATTTAATGCAGACTGGTGTTTTTTAGTTAGAACAATCAATGCAGAAAATCTTTTTTGAAGCCTCGTATAGTAGAATATTAAATTCAGAGAACTCTATATGGGATCCCAGAACCAACACCACCAAATAGAGAACTCTGAATAAAACAGAATACATAAATACACTTATTTATTTATTTATTTATTTTTTTGACCACTGTATTGATTTTCTATATTCTACTACCATTGTCCAAGCATGTTTTAAGATTGTTCTGAACCAAATACTTCTGTATAAAAGGCTGGTTCCACAGACTCAGATTAGGGATAATATTAGCGACCTAAAATGAGATTAGATAGTTCAAATCCAAGGTCTAAAGATGTTTAAACAGATCAAGTGTAGAGCTCCAGATCAAAGGTAAAATCATTTGCTAATACAAAGGTGTTAAGTTCCCAGAACCAAGGTAACTTACTTTGAGCATTAACTGCAAATTCAAAAGGAAATTATCATGGCTGCGTGATTTAAAAGCCTTCAAAACTGCAGCAGTTTGCAGTCGGTTCAGCACAGAATAATGGTTAGTGAACTCCACGGGTTATGTGAATTCTGTTTGCAATTTTTACGACCTTAGCTTCTCTTCTAAATAACCTTAGTTATGCTTCATGATGAGACCACAACCATAAAAAATTTAGAAAATCTGACCACACTATAGCCCCTCACATAAAACAGTGGGTCCCTGGGGGAACATTAAAAAGTGCATTATTGACCTGCTTATGGATGTTTGACCTCAATTGATTTAGGAAAGGCCCTGTCCTGCTAGTACTTTTATGTCTCCCACATGATCTGACCTGGGCTATAAATCTCTGTCAATAATCGTTAGCCTATATCGTTTTGGCTTCTTCATTTCTAATCCCGGAGATATATTTCACACATGAAAATGTGCAGCTGGACAATAAGTAGCATAGTCTATCACCAGTGTGGCCTGTTTTTCAAAGTCATCACTCAGATCTCTAACAATCTCAAACAGCATGAACTTCACAAAACTAATGAGGAGATGCCCCTAAGTTAGTCTAATTATTCTATTATTTGAGTTTCACAGAGATGGTGCTGTGCATTATTTAGGTTATTGGTTTGAGACCAAATAATGTGGACTGGTCAACAGTCCCATAAACTCTTCACTGTTTGTAACTATTTTTATATTGTTTAAGAGCATGAAACTTGTTAAACTAGGCCCTATTCAGCCATGTTTTTTTTTCTTTAAGTCTGAAAACAGTTTCATGCCTTTTATGAAACCAATGTTGAATCGGTCTAAACAGACTTTAGATCATTAAATCCTTCTGTAACTAATTTGTTACATGGGCTTTTGGGAGAATTGTATTTGTGTATCCAAGTGGGCCCTATATAAATCTAGATGTTGTTGCTTTATTAGTCCGACAAAACAAAGAAACATAATCACAGTTTCTTTCCCTGAACTTTGACATTTTCAATTAGTATTTTGAACTATTTTAAAATTTGTTTTACCCTTGAGAAAGATATGTACAACAACAACGTTATATATATTCGGGTGCGTTGCTTTTTTTTCTTTTTCACAGTAGAGCTAGAGGAATAATAATTCCCGCAGTTGGTTTTAGGTGCAAATCTTGCGTACGTCAGACTCTACATTATAAAACCTGTGTTTTGAAGAAGTGAGTTTCAGAAGGCTGTCCAGACTTGACCTCGTCATGAAAGGAAAGTAGAGATTGACAGGGTTTGAAGATGTACTCCATTGACAGTATTGTACTTTTGCAACACAACAATGATATGGACTCAGGATCCTGATTCATCACATCATGCTATACATTTTTTTTCTCTTCCTCTGGCTTTAATACACAATGTTTTTGCTCCCTGTAGAAACCGCTGCATAAAACAAACGGACACATTAGCATCTTATTCCACGTAGATATACCAGCAATGAGACATCACTATCTCACTTTGAGGGTTAGATGTGTAGAATGTATAAAGTATGGCTTTGCCACCTGCCATGTTAGTGGCCAAAACTGTCACAATACGATTTTGTCATTTAAGCAGTGAAATATAAGATCAATTATCTACAGTTAATTAATACGGCTGAGAATATTAAATTCTATTATAAATGTTTTAAGGTTCGATTTCAGTCCAGATCGCCCAGGCTTCCTGAAACGTGTGTCGGGTTTCAAGATTCTAAAGTCCTGTTAGCTTTTTGGGGACATCTACCTGTGGGAGAATGAGCATTCTACTCAGAACCTGATTGGCTGAGAAGATTTGTAAGGGTTATAATTGCCAATAAAGACAGACGGCTCAAATGATTTTTTTCTCTCAACAAGTCGCCTCTGTGCATTGACCAGGAATTGTATTCTTTAATTAGAAACACACCTCATTTCTTGGAAATGCTTTTGATTCAATAGGAGATTTGATGCTTGGGCAGCTGCAGGCCTGCTCGATGTACGGTAAGTGGTTGAATGTATTAATCCATACCAATTCCTGTCTGTGTTTTTGGCTCTATAGGGTTTCATAGTGTGTGGTTGGTGTAGCTTTATCTTCCAGGAACCTAAGAGCCATCCACGTGCAACATCCTACTACGACTGCTACACAAACAACAATCACGCCTTTAAAAAATCTTTCTGTATTTTATTAACAGGGCCAAATGCGACTACTGTATAATTTCTAGATAGCAATATGTCAGGTAAATCTAAAAGTGGGGCAAAAGTCTACACCTTCCATTTCTATAAAGATCAAAAGTATTGTTAATGATATATAGCCTTTAATGACTGAAACTGTTCATGGTATTTCATCAAAGCATGTTATTGACCGACATACGACGAGAGAATAAAAAGATATCCAGGTAATACATATAAACCTAAATATTACAGCGAGTGAGACTTATCCTTTATTGCAAGTTTTACTTTTTGAGCTAGTCACATCTCTCCGCTCCTTATGCAGAGTTTTTGAATGATAGGTTAACATTACCCTGAAGTCTTACCTCTTTCGAGGCTTTATTCTGAAGTGAATGAATAAAATAATGCCAACACCATCCTCGGCTATTTAGTGAATGCATCTTGAAGATAAATAAATACATAAATAAATAAGAAAAGAAAATAGCACCTGATTTATGTTTTATAGTTCTGCCATTTGATAAACTACTGTGTTTAGGGCTGTAATCGTCTAATTCATTGGGGACAGCACTTTTGAACATCAAATGTTCATCATGACTAACATACAGAGATAGGCTTTATTAATAAGGCAGTCATCTATGTAAATATTATTGAAGTCTGGCCTTTTCACATCTACTATAAAGTAGGCACAACTTTCTCTGTCCGCCCATTATTCTTTAAAATCATATAGTAGAGTATAGCCTATATCAGACCTACTTTGCTTTAAATATCTAATTCCTAGCACTGTAAGAATATGCAAAATATTGATAATATCACACCTTGAGTCTCAACACATATGGTTGAATTCATAGATCAAGATCATTTGCATATTGTAAGGAGAATTAGGATCCCATTGGTCCAAATGGGTCTTTCCACCCTGGGTTTCTATATAATGTGCATGTTTATTTTAAGAGGTATTTTCAGAGCATTGCAGACTGTACCACAGGCCTATATAGTCCACAGAGAGCAGGCCCCCACGTCCTATCATACTTTTCAAGTTAAAGCAAAGCCCATAAATCATATAATAAATTATATATTGGACTTAAAAGCTTTTGGTTTGCTAGGGATGGCTCAAAGAACACTGGTGATCTGTATTTCAAATAGAAAAAGACAGATCCTTCATTTTCAATCTTGGCATACTGGGGAAAAATAAAACCAGCAGTCTATTTGATTTTTCATAGGATCCCATGATATTTTGGAAGAAAAAACTAAAACATAAGACAATCTGAAGTGTGATTTAGTTTAAATGAAAAGATAAAAATACGGTATCAAACACCCATCCAAGGTCTTTTTTTTTGTGAACAGCAAAAACAAAACATTAAATTTGACCACGTATATTCTATCTGTAACCCGGTTTGAATAAGTAATCTTTTTTTCTGTCAGTTGGCTTTTCCAGTGCTAAATCACAGCTATTTTCCCAGCCTCTAGGTAAAACAATGCCATATATCTTATCTACCTAGTCAATAGGTAAATGAGGTTTTCTTTAGATGGAGAGCCAGTGTTGTCTAATGACAGATGATGGCTGGAAGCCTCAGGAGCCCTGGTTTCATCACCTGGGCCATTTATTATGGGATCTCTGGACAAATCATTCACTTCCTCTCAGCAACTTCAAATGAACCGCACTGTATAGTGCTTTTTAAAATCAGCACTTTTTTTCCAATTTCTTACACCTGAAATTGAATTATATATACAACACATGTAAAAATATATATTTTCATAGATAATCCTTGAGGGAGAGGGGGGTTGTGCTTATGACATGTTACAGCAAAAAATAACATTGGTTGATGGTGGGAGCATCATATTAGAGATACGGTTTGCTTCTGAGCCAGATCTAATTTTACTATATTTAACTTTAAAAAGTACTGTAGTTATTTTTTTTTTAAAACACTGCACAAAAAGTGAAGTGCATACACATATTTATCATTCACTCAAAACAGTGTAAGCCAAATCAATTTGAGAGTGACGCCAAAGCACAACAGGAACCGACAAATACAGTAGTATAGCTCTAGTGAGGCAGAGCAACTAAACCAAGATATGCATGTCTTTATACATAAGTTGGGGCAACTCCATCACTTTTTACACTGCATGTTGCCTCCTCAAACTCCGCAGCTCAACCAAGCTTCAACAAGATGCCATTCCCACCCCAGAAAAACAAAGAACCCGTTCAATTAAAGTTCTGTCAGCTTTTCAAACAGCAGTAAGACGTGACATTAGAGCTTTGCAGACTGGACATAACATTGTCTGTTTCTCTCCACCCCTTGGGAAGGGTTGAATGATTTAAAAAAATAAAAAAAATAAAAAAAGCCCTTCAGCTTGTTTTTACTGTCGTAAATTAAACTGTAACCCACCACTCCAGACAAAAAAACTGATACATATTCCATATATACAAATGCATGTCACTAATGATTCACAAAGCATGCATGTAAGCAGAAACAAACTTAAAAGTACACTGTGTACAACATCTATGAAATGAGGACCTTCTGAGACCTTCTTTCCACCCCAGAATAGCTTCACGTCCACAGATCCAGATTGACAAACAGATAGAAAGAGAAAGAGGTCAAATTACCTTCTTCCCCAAAGGATGAATGAAATGAGGTACACAAGCAAGGACAATACATTACATCTGTTTCTAGGGACAAGGGTAGATGAACATTTATCATCTTTTTGTCTGCTCTCTCACATTGGTTATTGTGCAAATTTTTTTTTTCTTGTGTGGAGTGGTGGTTTACAGTTTATTATGTGGCATATAGTGCTTTAACTGATCCCTTTGGCTATTTACCATCTATCAGTCATGTGGACAGGAGGCCATTATTCAATTATGTCATGGATCGAGGTTGATCCTAGCCTAGCTGGGATCAAGGCCAGGAACCATTTGAAGCCAGTAAAGCTTAATACTATGTTATACTGTGTATTTATTTAAAACTTGTAAAAACTGCTGTAACCGTTTTAGATATCAAATCTAGTTTTAGTTTGGGAGGGTCATTGAAAGGAATACAAGGTTTGGTAGGATAGTGAAAACATGTATTTAATAACAGTGTTGAAACAATAAAAAATATATTATTAAAAATAAAGAAACAGATCAAAAGCTTACAAAAAAAATGAGAACTGAGATTGTAAGGTATGTTTACTCCCAGTACCTGACTTCTAGCTGATGTTGATTTACATGCGCTGTGCTTCTTCCATGGCAGTGTCAGTTTGATGAGTTATAGATCTATCTATGTAAGTAGTCCTTGCTCAGCAGTATTCCCACTCCAGCTACTCCACGCTGATGCTGACCAGCACTATTCAACTTAGTGTCAACGAGGGAAGCGAAATTCTATTTTCTTAGTGTCATTCAGCAAAGTATTTATTTTTTGTTTTGGTGTTACTTGATGGAAAGGGAACACACTAGAGTAGTCTTCTTTTAACCTTTTAAGGTCCCCTCAAAATGTTTTGGTTGTTAGAGACGCCGATATGCAATCCATCCCTCTTGTATGATAGACTGTAGTGTACCCTTACGCCTGTCAGCCTCGAAGGGTAATAAACCTTTAACAGTATTAGAGAAAGATCAGGGTACTCATTCTTTTAATGTATTTCAGAATGTGACCGTTTAAGATGTGAGGGTGATATTTCTACACCATAACAATAAATAAGGGAAGACAGTCTGCTTTTGTTTTTAGTCCAAAAAAAAAAATACAATGAAGACATAGGGGTTGATTTGATCACTGGATAAATCGCCCTGGATCGAGTCAACCATCTATATTATTATTATTATAATTATTTATTTCTTAGCAGACGCCCTTATCCAGGGCGACTTACAATTGTTACAAGATATCACATTATTTTTACATACAATTACATTATTTTTTACACATTATTTTTAAATACAATTACCCATTTATACAGTTGGGTTTTTACTGGAGCAATCTAGGTAAAGTACCTTGCTCAAGGGTACAGCAGCAGTGTCCCCCACCTGGGATTGAACCCACGACCCTCCGGTCAAGAGTCCAGAGCTCTAACCACTACTTCACACTGCTTCCCTATATGTTAATATCCTGGCATAACTTCCACAAATTAGTGGTTGATGCCTTCCAAGTGGATTCCCTGGTACGGTAATTTGCTCTAAAATAGAATGACTTATCCCATGGAATATATGTTAATCAAATCTTTGTTAATTTGTTACCTCTAATTTGCATGTAGAATAGCCTACTCGGGTATGCCTGCAAATGTTTGGCGTGTTCTGAAAAGTGGGTAGTTGTTTGCATTATGCAAGCAACTCCTTTCTTGAGCTGATAGGCACGCTTAGAGCAACTTAAACCTGTGTTTGAAATGTTCTTGTCTTTCCAGAAGAATTGAATATTATCACACAGTTTTCAAGGAAAATGTCAATAAGAAATGCTAGAATCCCTCTGGTTAAAAATACAAATAAAAATTCATGCATAGTTAATCTGTAAGAAATCTGATATATTTTGTACCGCGTTCCATCTCCCAGTTTCTAATGCAATATTTATACTGACTGCAAGCAGGCAATGTACTTTGTGAAATATTTCACTTGTTTTAAAAGTTTCAATCGCCCCTTTGAAGCAGACCAGAGACAAGAATGTTTTTTAAGCACTTTCGTGCAAATTTTATTATTTACAAAAATAAAAATGACGAAACAAAAACAGAACCTAAACTTTTGCAGATTCCTTAACTAAACCCTAGACGGCTAAGCCGTTTTCCAGTTACAAAAAAAAAAAAACTGTACTTTTTTCAAACAGTTTACAACACAAACAAAAAGGTTTACACTTTACCTTTTCTCTTGGAACACACAGCCCGGCACAGAGCCCTGACTGCAGGGTTTGCAGCCCTTTTATGTAGGGCTTTATTACACTAACGGGAGCCAGGTGTAACTCCACCTGGCTCACTCCCATGGCATTCTGGGAGATGTAGTCCTTATCCCCTCCTGGACTACATTTTCTTCTCCTCCTCCCCCTAGTCTGCCATAACTTTAGAATAAAATGACAACATGCCTGCTGTTTAAGACATTACTGTAACTGCATATTGAGTATTGTTTTTTTTTAAATAATTCTATATTTTTTTCCGAAACTTTTTGTTGTAAATGTCATTTTATATCGAGAAGCAATAGGTTGTTGTTGACTGTACATAATAAAAGATTCTACAAACTTTATGTAATATACCGTTCTAAACCATGAAATGGGCAACATCCCACCACCCTCTCTATTAATATCCAACAAATTGTTTAAAGTTGTTTAAAACTGTGTTTTAAGTTGTTTGCTATTTTGCAACCCTAATCTACTTGTAGTGGGGAACCCTAGAAATGTAGTATCGGTTGACTTTAGCCATCAGATCTGCCTGGTGGCAAACAAAGTCTCCAGAGGCCATATTATGAAATCTGTTAATGATATCTTGTAAGGGCTTCTTATTAATGTATTATTCATGAACTACTTTTGATACAGTAACTACATTATAGGAATAAAGAAGGGATGTTGTTTTCTGATTTTTTAAAACCCTGGCCTAAAATAGTTGACCCAAGCCCAGCTAAATCAAATACATTTATCTACAGTATAAATCACTAAAGAGGAAAACTGATACAAGAAAAAACTGGTAACAAGAAATGTGGGCTCTTTTTCACTGTTTCTTTTTCATGGGCTCACAGATACCATAATACATCATTCACCTCTTAGTATAACATAGTAAAAATACAGCGAATGAAATAGGAAAGTGTCAATACCTGATGCTTTCCTATTGCTTACCCAGAAACTAAAAGTGGCAAAACCTGTTGTATAATTAACAGGCTTCATGGTGTTGCAATGAAGAACCCCAGTAAAATATGTAGTGTAAAATTTCTGTTACAGCATTTTGTGAGCCCCTGAAAAACTGAAAAGGAGCAAGCCTAGTTAGAATAAAATTAATAATGTTAATGTGATCAGGTGTGATTTAGGATACAGAGATGCTTAGTGTTTTGTAGGATGCTTTTGGAACACGCCTCTCTTTTTTTTTTTTCTTTCTCTGTACACCTCTTGAGATGATTCTCTCTAAACTTTTGAAGCAGTAGGAGGAAAACAAGATGCCCCCTTAGAAAATGGTTCTTGTTACATAACAGCAAAGAACTGTCATTCTTTGTGAGACATGTGGTGAGTTATCAGGAGCTGAGATTGACATTTCATATTTAGGTTGAAGTCCGTATAGGGCACATGCTGCTGGCATTAAGGGTTAATAAAGGGCATGGTGAGGAAAGGACATTATTTTATAGAAGATGTGCAAGATAGAGCCACTGAGATTCCATATCTTTAATTTATATCACTTGGTAAACCATTTTGTAGCTTTTAATCCTCAAAACCCTTTTATTTTTGCCAGTTCCAGATCGGGTTCTATCATAAATAGACCTCTGAGATAGTAAAGCAGTTCTCTAGCAACAATAATGAATTTAGCATTACAGGTGAGATGTCAAATAATCTGTATTCCGGCCCTGAATGCATTTGTATAATAAAGCAGACAAATTCAGATCTATATATATAATGTAGGATATTGGATAAGCAGTGATGACTCATGCTAAAACTACCTTGTTGATGGAACATGATGATTTATAGTAAATATCAATTCAAATAACACATATTTCATTTACTATAAAAGAGCCCACTGCTCACTGTAATGCATTATGCATAGATCTCAAAACAGTAAAACACATGTATTGCCTGCCTCTCTGTGCTGTATAGCAAGACCCGTAGAATAACCAAGAAACACCACTGCTTTTACTATTTTACAATTTGTCTGTGTTGTAAGTCTGGGGCTTAGAAGCTTCTTGTCACCATGGAAACCATTGTGCACCAGTAAAAGGACATACAGGGGAAGGATTTAGAAGAGCGGTCTGGCATCTCCTCCTATATTTTTCTTTGATACAATGTCCTAGTCATGAATGCATTCATACATACTTACATGCATATATAGATATACACACATACATACAATCCTTTGAAAATTCTAGTTTCTACTTGAGTAAAGCTGTTCTCAAAAAAATAAGTCTTTCCTTCTCCTCTATAAGTTTAACTTTATAGGTTTTGAGCTTTCAAAAGGCTGGATCCCCGGGGTATCCTTCAGAATGAGATTCAGTCATGTGTGATGGGAATAGGAAGTCTAGATTCAAAGGCTGCAGTCCATTTTCTAGTCTGAACTTTATCTGAGCTTCAAGCTGGAAACATGATCAGCTCAGATGAAATTCAACAAGACACCCGATCTCTAGTATGTCACAGTTATCTTTTGAGAATGCATGCTTAGGCACTTGAAAACCTGCCTTGCCGTTTTTTAGTGCTAAGGAAGAAAAAAACGTATTGGGGGTAGACAGGCATGGAATTGTGATTAGCAAGTGTGCCTCACCTCAACAGTCCTTGGAACCTGCATCAATGGTGCATATTATATATAGGTGTGGATAGAATATTCCTTCAATATTGAGAGCTTACAGGCGACGTGCATCCGAAATATAAATGAGTAATCTGTTATACTCGCCCAGTCTGGCAGTATGTTTGCACTGATATCTTGGGCCATAAGTCATCACTATTAACAAGCCCTGGATGCGTTTTGACATTTCAAATACTAGTGCTGATTCATTTGTAAAGATTACAAGCATTAATGGCCCTTGCACTGTGCCCTTTTGAGAGAACTGAATAAATATATGAATATACTTTGGAATAAGTAGTTATTAGATATGAAAGGGATTTCAACAAAGGCAAATATTCAAGAAGGACTATAAGTATTTATAGTAAATTAGTCACATACCTTATTTTGGAATAACTGAGTTGACTTGCTTTGATTTTATGTGCTGCACAACAATATAAACCCCACATTGCACTCACTTTTGTCTATGTTCATATGGAGCGGTGCTGCAAGGCCATTTGCCATGTGATCTATTACAGAAAAAGAATACAAACAACGTATTTTGCTGTGTGGCATTGTATCGTACCGCGTGTGTAATGTATGTATAATCTGTGGTGTTCTCTTTGGCCTTATAAATTAGCTTTTAACGTTTGTTCAGTTAGTTAACAAATACAAAAAATTGTTTGAATGGCTTTTCAACTGGTAATACCTACATAAAAAAGCAACAAACAAACATTGAACTAATTAAACAGTTCAGACTTTTTTTTTACAACTTTACAACTTTTTTATAAGCTCTGTGTGAGTTCTATATTTCACAATTGCTGGTAAGGACTCTAGCCGGAGATTAGCTGTTATCATAGCGATTTCAATATTTTGTACGAACAAAAGGAGCTTGTAATCAGAGGAGGGGATGTCTTTCTCCAAGAGCTCTTTAATCTTGGACATAAATGGCTTTGGGTTTAGGAAGCTTAATAGGTTAAAAAAAAAAAATCCTCATTCTGTTTGCATTTCTGTACATCAGACTGCAGTCCATAAAAGAGTTTTCTATTTACATGGCTTATTTCGCACATGTCCAACTCATTGAGCATGGCCGTCAGAGTTAAATTACAAAATTACTCTTTGGTCTTTTTTTCCTATTGAGTACAATTCAGCACCACTTCAAGCTTCCAACATATAATCCAGCTCTTCACGGAGAACATTACGTTTTATTTTCAGTGTTAAACTGTACAGAATACCCCTAAGGCTACATCCGAGCTCGCTCTCCATGATAAGAGCTAACCAAGTGTATCAATTGTTCCTGATTTTCCATTCTCTGTTAAATTGGGAGAAGCAGGAGAAGGCAATGAAATGTGAATTCTGATCCCATCAGCATTTTCCGCAAGCACTAGCTCAGTCGATACTCATTTAGGTAATTAATTACACAATGTTTGCGGCTGTTCATTTTGAGTTACCATTTAGCTTCATGTCATACAGCTAGCCTATCAGTCGGAGATTTTTTTAAGTGTGTGTGTGTGTCTTAAAGCTCCACCTAAACTGCACTGCAGTTTAATGCAGCATCAGTACAGTGTAGTAGTATTCATGTGTATATTGGGATACTGATTTCCCAGAGAATTATTATACAGAATAGGGTTGCATGGTGAAACGGCTACAGCCAATAGCATTTTGCATTATGCTATGGTACTGTAGAAGAGCACTCCTCAACAGTAATTAAAAAACGAAAGGCTAGCATCCCAAAGCTGTTCACCGGGGGTATGCCAGTTGACTGATTGACTTCTTATGACCTTTTAACATGTTTGAGATAACTTGTAATTAAAACAGAAAGAAGCCTAACATGCAAAATGAGTTTAGCGGGCTTTGCTACAAAATAATTAATATGTTGAATGAAAACTGTACATTTTGTGTTCTTGCAGAGCATGACAGTGGTGTCTTTTTCAGCAAACAGTCAAATACAGAAATTTGTAGATGCATACCGTAATAGGCTACATAAAGTAATGTGAACTGCCTTGTTATAGCACTGTAAAGATCACCCACCTTATAGATTAGTATCAAATAGCTCAACCGTTAGATCCATACTGGTAATCATTTAAATTAGTCAGAATAAGAAATTCAAAAGCAATGAATTACATACAAGCTGTCTTTAATCCATACACATATCTACTGTATTCTGCTAATTAAGTTGACCAAAAATGACACCTATCTTTGGCATAAGAAATACAACACCATGAAAGCAGCAAGAGACAGTTAAGATTAAATTAGTTTACCTTTTACTTGTAACTTGTTTAAATGATTTAATCTATCTATCTATCTCTCTATCTATCTATCTATCTATAGAGAGAGCCTCACTATACAGATCTATGGACATTTTCTAACACTATAGCTTTTCCAAATCAATTAATAATTTAGTCCCTGTAAATGTCAGCCAGTATCTTCCAGACAAGGGATACTAAGGATGGTGCTTACTGCTGTATTGATGTGGACAACTTTTATATACTGTAGTGCATACACAAAACCTACAGCAAAAAGAAGAGTGTTAAAACAGAAACAAGATGTTATTTTTACCTGAACATATTTTCTATTTCTATTGTCCAACTATCCAAGCAATCCCACATTACCAGTTCCACAGGCACATTTGTAAATATCAATAGGGGAGTTTCCATGTGTGGTTATTTACACGTGAAGTGTAAGTTGCGATGCGCGGAGAACAGCTCAAGAGGATCAGGTTTGTGGCCGAAAATAACGTGAGCATGACGTAAAACACGGGAAATCCACGCCCATTTTCACATAGAAACCCGCATTTCACATGAAAACGTCCACTGGTCCCAATCCAGACAGCATACTTTATAATCCTACGTCTCCAACGGTTTTCAGCACTGGTGATCTGCAATAGCTGGGTTGAACAGTTTCATTATATACCCCTGGGTTATTTATTTTATCTTTTCTTTAATTAATAAGTCGTGTGATTAAATTATTTCAAATATTATTCACTACTAACGATATGCCACCCCACCAATGGACATTTGAAAAACAATTTGGGCAAGAGCAGTAAAACGTATTATTAAACAACCAGGCACGAGGCATTTATTTATTTTTGTATTTATTTACTGCATTTATATAGCGCTTTTTATACAAACGTATCGCAAAACACTGTACAGTACATAGCAGAAAAAAAGAACAAACCACAATACATTTTGTATTTACAAATCACAGCTTTATTACATGAGCTTAACACTGTGCTTTAGATTTTCACTCAAACAAGATGTCACCTGACAATGGGATTTCTAGGTTAGATTCTCTGGTGCATCTGTTCTCTGTGCACGGACACAACATTTTCCAGCGCTATCTGCGAAAACTGCATGAGAATGCTACGCATGGCTAATTTGCATGTCTACCTCCTCCCCTTCATTTGCATGACGTCAGGTGAAAAGAGGGTCTTGTCGAGTAAAATATACTGAGCCAATGGCAACCCGAAATGTATAGGGTCATTTTTCATTTGGCTCGAGCACAATGTCTCGAGAAAAATTACAACACACATGGAAACTCCCCCATTGTAATCCACAACTACAGTACTAAAGGCATCTTTACATGTATATAACCTAGTACCATGCAACATAGATGCAACACAGAAACAACATCACAAATGACAAGCAGGACTGTAAGAATCTCTCGTGTAATAGGGAAAAAAAATCTGGTTTTTACTGGAGCAATCTAGGTAAAGTACCTTGCTCAATGGTACAGCAGCAGTTTCCCCCACCTGGTGTTGAACCTACGACCCGCCGGTCAAGAGTCCAGAGCCCTAACCACTACCCCACACTGCTGCACTATTCATGTGGTGGTTTATTGAGAGCATTTCTTCTCTTGAGAGATTAAACCTGTTTTTTTATTCACCAAATAGTTGGCTTATATATTTGGCCCCAACTGAACTTCATCAGTGTTTGAAAGTACATTCACACCCTGGGCTAGAGATACAAATTGTTTGCTGTTTTCCTGGAAATAGCTCAAGTCTAATCGAGGTTGTTTGACCTGATCTCGTTCAGATCTCATCAGGCATGAAATGGAAAAATCCAGTCATCCCTGAATTAAATGCAGCTTGATTTTTCTTTTTGGACATAAAACCTTTCCACCCAAAGTTTTTAGAAATTCAAAAGGACTTTCCCCTCTTTGCTGAGACCAACCTTCATAAAACATCTAGAATCCGAGTATGAATAGCAGTGTTGTTGCTGACTTGATGGATGTGTAAGTTATGGCTATGGTAACCATAGGCCACCCTGCCCTCCAGTCCTAACCTATAAGCTGCTCCCCCAGTTCTTAGCTATGCTCCTTTCCTCAGTTGTAGACACCGGGTCAGACTTCCTGCCAGTCCTGAGATGAAATCTCTTGGGTGCACAGCCTCCCAGTCCTCATTACTAAACCACCAGGCCACACTGCTTTAACATAGGTTTCATAAAAAAAAAAAAAAAAAATAGTGAGTGGCTTTCCGTAAGCATAAATCAAGAGCAGGAGCCATATTAGTATGTCTGCAGTGTGCTAATGAAGTCATGGTGCTGGGGGCACATTGCAAGGTGGGGGAGTTCTGAGGGATTGTACTGTGCTCTAGTCCAATGGAGCAGCATATTGTACCTTCATCAATAAATTATACATTAATGCTTTCTTCCTCTATGCTAATCCTTGGCAAAAAGCCACACGCTTTCAGTCCGGGGCTGGAAGAAAACATTCTGGAGGTCGGACATGCTTGATAGATCGGAAGTAATTAAGCTTGATTAAGAAATGGGTGATCAAGAAGAAAAAGATCAGAGCCTCCCTCATTTTGGGGAATAAAAAAAATGCTCAAATCATTTGTGTGAGGGGGGTGAGGTAGAATCCATAATTAACTGCATGTTAATGTCAAATATTGCAAATGCAGCACTGCGTGTCATGCCCAGCTGCAATTGTTAGCAATCTCATTCTTTTCAGATTATTGGCAGAACATGATTAACACGGGCAATAAAATACACTAGAATAAAAGGACCCCCTCATTGTAATTATTAATTGAAACATTGTCTTGAACTTCAGGCTCCTGTAGACATTCATTTAGCAGTGAAGACCAATTTAAATAAATACTTTATGTATAAAAACTATGGGACAGAGTTTGAGGAAGGGCATTAAAGCGCAAACCTAAGTGCTTTGCGTTTGCACTGGATTGCGCCGTGTCCTTGTTGTGGTTTTAATGGGAGTTTGAGCGCAGCGCTGGCAGAATTCTGCTAATGCTGACCAGTGAATAAAAAGTGAGCATCAGAAGCTGCAAGCAAATCAGGAGCAACTGGCATCCCCTTTAAAAAAAAAAAAAAAAAAAATAGCCCTAGATTGCCTTTGATTTGGATGAACAAAAATATTCACTTTACTACCATAGCACCCTCTGTTAATGCAGTATTTAGAAATATTTAAACGCAGTGAACAATTTTGGCATATGTGACTGCAGTGTTTCATTCTATATTATAAACATGCATTATTTTTTCTACTTCCAGTTTTTGCAATACAGAGCTTATTTAAGATGGTGCATAAACTGCGCCTCTATATATTGGTTTAATACAAAGTTGGATTTTTGGTATTTTCTAGATCACGTGTCCTATATTCATGACATGCCCCCAGAATCAATTTTTGATTTCTACGTCCTATCAGCCACTCATTCCTCGACACATACAAGCTCCAGGAGTACATTAGGCTATTTGTAAAAGTGACCTGGCCATTTGCTTGGCAGTTAAATGTTCAACATTTACTAGTACATTTAGGCCCTTTTGAGCCACTGCATGTACTTTTAAGTCTAAATAGTAACACTTGTGTTTAATTATTTTAAAGCAGAATAAAACAATAAATAACTATTTTCTCAAAATATATCAGACAAGCATGTATCATCCTGTTCCAGAATACTTCTGGTGTCTTAATTCTTTAAGCACCTGTGAATACCAATGTGAGATATGCCTAAAACAGAAAGCAATCCCAAAATATTTTTTAATGTAATTTTCTTCTTTTCTTTTGCAAATAAAATCAAACTTCAGGGAAGATTCATTTATTTTGCAGTTTAATTAGGCTGCCCTACACAGATATGGATTCTATAGATACCTCAGAGTCATTTCAGTCTTGCTGTGAGAAAAATTGACGTCTGCAGCCTGCCTCGCTCATTTTGACTCCTTCAGTGATCTTACAGGACTGCGTGCAACTTTTCTGCCAGGGCTCCACCTCCAGGCTAAACTGGGAGTGCATCATGTAAACCATAGGACAATGATTTAATGCTCTTTGAAACATATTTATATGCGAACAACAGGAACACATAGGAAGCTGCGTGGTCCAGTGGTTAAAGAAAAGGGCTTGTAACCAGGAGGTCCCTGGTTCAAATCCCTGCTCACACACTGCCTCACTGTGTGACGCTGAGCAAGTCATTTAACCTCTTAACCTCTAAGGTGAGACGATGTAAGTGACTCTGCAGCTGATGCATTGATCACACATCCTAATGTAAATCGCCTTTGATAAAGGTGCTAAATAAACAAATAATAATAATAACACAATTACCTAACTATGTGTCAAGAGATACTTACTAAACTTACCTAGTGGGCAAATACATAACCGGAGGCCAAACAGTTTGGTTTACTACTTTTAGGTCATTTACAAAGCCTTGAGAACCCTTTATTACCATTCAAGCTGGACATGTTTTAAACAAGGTGACCATAACATGCTGATCTCCATATACTTCTAGAGCTGTTTTTTATTGTTTTTTTGTAATTTTAAACTTGGTGTGTTTTTGTGCTGCATCTGTGTTCTTGGTCCTGCAATAAAACTGAATTAAATGTATACTACGACAACTACTACTAATAATAATATTAATAATGGTAGCGCAGAGAATATATTATTAGTTGCTGTGGCTTTAGTGCTGGTGTTGGTTGATGGATTGACAACTGTGGTGCCTGAAGGACTTTGTTTGTCCACTGATCAGTTACCATGCACCCAGCTGATGTACAAGATCCCTCAATTTGCTATACAATACCAGTGCATCTCAGAGCTGGACCTCAAGGGAGCACTACTGTATGTGTGGGGGAGTGAGAGGGTATTTTACACGTTCAGCCTTGGGCTTTTTTGAGCAATCCCTGCCAATGGTGTTGCATTGTACATTCTGATAATTGTCCACTTGAGACCAAGCAGCCAAGCACATTATACAAGACCCTAGCCATATTGAAACTGAGTACTCAAAAAGTGAATCAAAATATCTTGCTTAAACAGTATGGATGGTGTTAATAAAGCAATGCCGACAATGGCATATAGACTGCAGCATGCTTACTTATGCTAATACTGCTTAATGGATACAGCACTACAGTATATTCTTGTTTTACTTGACATTTTACTTTGAAATGTGAAGTTATATTCAAGGTGTATGCATCCATACCTCAAAACTTGGTCCATGCTATATTAACAAATTATATCAAAAAGAGTAACATGGTGGCTTTATGAACAAGTAAGATCCTCCCACAAGGATGCTCTTTTTCATATTGGGTCATTCCATGCCAACTCAACCAGTGCTGTTGCCCGCAGATTTTCCTAGAAAAATTCACCTGGGGGTTTTCACACACGCTGAGTTCAGAAATTATAGCCTTTTTTTTTAATTTCCCCTTCGACCTGTGACCATGGAAAGGTCAACCTCAAGTGAGAAAGCGTCCTTGACCAGAAAAATCACCCTGGGTGCAATTTGGATGCTACCATCATGCATAGCACCTCGTTCTACTCGTAATGAATAGAACTTTTCAGAAAAAAATACTAGGAGCACCCTACTCACTTCTGGCAAATTGCAAGATGAGGGAGAACTGATGAGTTTTATTCAAACTTCAGCCTAACCCTTTACCCTGTAGGGGATGTGGGTCCTAAAATGTAAGTATTGCTGTAAGAACCTTAGGAACCAGTCTTCCAAATTATGTGAAAAACTTTTTGTTTCAAGTCCCACCACTGGTCATTAAACCCCCTTGAAATTTGATTTTTTTGCTATTTGTACCAAGTTTAGGCCATAATAACTTGCGTGGGGGGACTCCAGAAAATCACCCAAAGATATGTTTGGATAGATGTTGATGAGATCTACAAGCATCAAGTGAAATATGTTGGTATCCAGGGATTTTGGATTTTTGGCAGGTTTTTAAAGTTGCATTTGTCATGCAATCGAGCATTGCTTATGGCCACTTTGGTGAGGTTAAAATATCACATAGTTCTATCCAAACTGGCTATTTCTTCAATTGTGCATTCTCTAAGGATTGATCTAGAGCAAAAAGTAACAATGTGGGCTTCCAATGGCACTAGCTTGAAGCTGAGGGGTTATGAACTTTCATATGGGACTTGGGACTTTGTTGTTATGATGACAAGCATATGACACATTTGAAACTACCAAAACCTTACCCCCCCTCCCCAGTGATTATAGGATTTGACATGTCAGTAGAACGATGGGGAGATGATAGGTTGCTGATTAGGAAAAGAGGCTGGAAAAGAGCTTGTTAAGCCACCTTTTAAAATATATTTTGAGTACTGTAACTTTATGGAATCGTACTTGATTGCACTCCATCCATCACAGAGCCCACAAGCCCTCTAGGTATGAGTTGAGTTGAAAGGTTACATGTAAAAGCAGAAACATGCCAAAGCCCACACACAAAGGGTATTATCGTGTGCCTGGACATTTAATAACACAGAAACTTCAGCGTTGAACTTTAACAGAGTAACAACCAAGTGGGTAGAGTGCAAACCAAAGGACATTGACTTTATATCTATAGGAATAATTGGTTGATGTTCTGATCAAGGTTTTATTATTCCTTTCTTTCTTGTATTCCAGTCCAATCATTGTGATGATCCAAGTTACTATGCCTGCTTCAGCTATCTCTATGTTTACATAGCTGCAGGCTGCTCAGTAATTGGGGCCTATCCAGATAGCACATTGTCCAGCAGCAAGTTAAGCAGCTACTGATAGGAATTATGGTGCTTGTGTGAGGATCAAAGGTGAAAATGTGCTGCCATGATTAGGGAAACCAATAGTGCTGGGATGCTAACTGTTATGGTGTCGAGTGGCATTAAAAAAAGGCTTAGTGTGCACATTTCAACTTGAATTTATACAACATTTCGATGTTAATTGGCCATAATGTCACCACACTAGACAGCCAAGGTGCCCAGTTAAACTTGCTTTGGTAAATGAGATGTGAATAGTTGTTTTCCACATCAGGGCCCATGTCACAAATGGCCTTCATGTTTCAATGGTCCTCCTGACCCTTCCCAGACCCTTACTTTCATATGTGCAGCATATACACAAGTGTGCACAAAACATACAACAAAAACAAACTCATATATAAGTACATCAGATATTTCTTTTAAATATTTTTTAAACCGTGTTGCACCTTGTTTTTTCCTCGGTGAAAACGATGTACTATTAAACATGGTCATCGCTGACTGATCACATTCATTATTTTCTATAATGTAAGTCATCATTTAACAATCATGGTCAACAGTGGTACCATGGTTTACCAAACGACCAGTGGTCCCTTCTCTGTTCTAGAATCTTTTGGGATAAATCTGATCTAAACTCCATGTCAATTTCTCTCAAACTATGTCAGATTTACTTACTATTCAACACGATCAAACTGCTTTCTAACTATAGAGAAACCTGTGGTACAATAAATCTGTTCTGGGTTTTAATAGCAGGTGACTGCTTCAGTTGAATGACCACAGCTACTGGCAGTATTGCAGTATAAGTTCTGGATTTAAAAAGAACACCCTCAGATATTTGACAGTAGTGCTAACCACCCCTCTACACAGACTCGTTTGCTTAGGTGGTTTTGCAAAACCAAGTAGTCTACCACCTCAATACAGTGCTCGAGTTTGCTAAGCAACAGTGAAGAAAGAGGCTTCCAGATGCAGTTTGATACATCATTTGATGTATCCCCTACCATCCCGATCCAGTTCATCCAGTTTCCTGTACATCCCACTTTTTGCGAGTTCTCAATTGTCTGAAAAGCCTAGTCAACGTGTTGGGTGATAGTAATAATGAATTATCATCGTTGTGCAGCACTGAGCTCAAGCCATCTTGCTGCTAAAAGTAATACATTATATATTACTCTTACACCAAGGCACTGTAGCAAATATATAACAAAAACATGGCCCGACCATATGTTCCATCAAAATCTAACATCATAGATTGTCTACATATTGACAAAACTTGCTTAATATCCATTCCAAGGGATTTCACAAAATAAATTAGTAAAATAAGCAGAGTTGACACTACCTAAAGCATGTATAATTTGTCAGCTGAAGCAAACATTTTCTGTTACACATTTCATATTTGAATACGGTTGAAAAAAAAAAAATTAACACATAACTATTAGTCGAAGCCTAATACGTTTTTTTTTTTTTCAGCTATGCATGCTGCTATCTGTCTGTGGTGGTGTCTAGGTTAAGCCAGCTCAAACTCCAGGAACATTTTCATCATTACATGTTAATATAGTCAGTCACCGCACATTACAATAAAATAAGCCATTAAACTGTCTTTCATTTGAAACTAGATTGGGTTTCTGCTGAGGTATGGAACTTGTCATTACACATTGTCATTCCAAAGTAATTTTTCATGTACTTCTCCAGCAGTGTGTAGGTTACAGACTTTGATAAACAATTAATCATCCTGCCAGAAATTAATTACTGTATGTTAGTCAGGTTTTTTCAGACTAAAAATCTTTTTCTTGGCAGAATGTGAACTTCCCATCACTTGTTGACTTATATGGCAAATAAATAATAAAGCAAGTTCTAAGCTTAAATTTAGATATTTTACGCACTAGTTCATTAAGCGATCTCATGTAAAATTAACACCATTTTCCTTGCGTGAGTGCTGAGAATTTTTTTTAAATACCCTTTTTATTAGTGAGCAAAGACACTGGGAACTTTCTGTTGACATTATTTTACCTGTTGGAGGGACAATTGTGTATGAGACAGTGATCTGAGAAATGGGCATTTTTGGAAATAATTGCAATAACCTGGCTTAATCGTAGTTGCTCAGAGCTGGACTTGCTAGTATTGGCATGTATGTGAATTTGTATTTCACAAAACAATGCCCTAATATAGATAATTCGTGTGTGTGTGTGTTCTGTTTTTTTGTTGTTCTTGGCGGCACGTCAAATATCAAAATACAACATGACCCTTCGTAGAACTAAATTTGACACCCCAGCTCTGTAGCACATTATTGAGTGATATTTGAAGAATCGGATAAGGGGAAACTGTTGAACTAACTCTTAAAAGAGAATAGGGGCAGGATTTTCAAAAAACAGTGTTATTGTATTGAACTCGTGGGGTAGTAACGAGAGCTTTAGTAGCAAGTGATTTTCAAACAAAATGTGTTAATTAAATCAATCCGTTAATGCTTTTGAAATTGAGTCGATGAGGTCATTAATGAACGCATTTCTCGTTAAAAAAGCTTAATTGTCACAGGTCACATACATCACTTCCTGTCTCAGCGACTTGATAAGGGGAACTCGTTGATCAAAATGCATGTTAACGAGATCAAGAAAAATGAATGGAAGCATAATTTGCTGTTATGGAAACTACTAGTGTACAGGGAGACGGCTCTCCCACCAGCGAGCAGCAGCCAAATGGAAATGAAAAATAATGGAAATATCTATTTTGTGTTAAAATTGTGCATTTTGTAATGCAGAATGTACACTGATTTAGAACACTTAACATATAAAATGCTGATTTACGATTATTTGGCTTGTGGGTAAAAATCGGACGACATGGATTAAAAAAAATAATAATAATAATTAAACCCCATTAGTCATTTACCCTGGTTCGGGAGGATATTTTGCCACAGCTTACTATATACAACTTTTTAATGTGTATTTTGCAATCTTTTTTTGATTAAAAAGAAAACAAATACCATATGCCATCTATGTATATTGGTTGGAATTTATTTTCTTTTTAGGACAGAAATGAGACTGCAACTGTGAGTAGATTAAGGCTCAAGCCATTTATCTGTGTTACAGCAATACTTAATAAAATTAATTCATAAAGTGACGAAAGGGAGTCAAATGAAAATAAATGATTACAATTATTATTTGCTTTTCCCTATACACTTCCTCCTCTTTCTCTCAATCTCTCCATGCACACCCTTCTCTCACCCCCTTATGTGCCCTCGCTCCCCCTGCCCCTTACACAGACCCCTCTCCCCACATCTTTCTTGCAACCCCATTCCCCTGCACGCACACACACACACAGAGCAACCCCTGCACACACACACACACACACAGCAACCCCTGCACGTGCACACACACAAAGCAACCCCTGCACACACACACACACACACACACAAAGCAACCCCTGCATGCATGTGCACACAAAGAGCAACCCCTGCACGCACGCACACGCACAAAGAGCAACCCCTGAACGCACGCACGCGCACACACACACACACACGCACACAAAACAACCCTATATATAAATAAATACGTTTCAAGTGCCATTGGTGTCTGTAGTTTTTCGTTATTATACATGTATACCATGTAACACTTTATTATATATGTATTAAGCTTTTAAAATTATGATAGAACTTCCTAACCCAATACACAATTTGTTTATAATGGTTCAAAACCACAAGTATAAAAAAGGCTAAAATATTTTCATAACTACAAATAATGAACTATCGAGGTAGTCTGTAAGAAATTAAACCTGGTCCTGTACACTCTGTCCCTGTATCGTCGGCGTCACAGACACAGTCTGTTAAATGTTTGTTTCAAGGTGAGTTATAGTCTTTCATTAATTAAAACCCTCTTTTTCCAAGTGCAAATTAACTCCTGATAAATTATGACAATTAACACAGATTTGCTTTTAAATTCCCATGCAAACAAAAGAAATAGTCACACGAAGCCCTGCTCATTAAGATATTAACATTATATCGTAAAGCAACATTATTGTGGAAATCACATTGGGACGATTATTTAATAACGAAATAGACATAACGACAGCTTGAAAATGCCAAAATCAATGCTACATACCGATTTCTTGATTAACACTGGAGTTTACCATTTACAAACTTTTGAAAACTCTACCCCAAGTGTAACAACTAACAACTGGCATTTTATCTGTAAGACCTCAGCAAAATACCTTTGGGGGGCCAGGAAACTGTTGGATGTTTTGCCTGATATGATTTTATTTTTTTCTCAGGAAATTTCTGTGAAACCAGCAAAAAGAAAGTGAGATCATGCTGACCTTTTGTTGTTCTCTCTGGACCCATCGTTGGAGATGGTTTACTCTTCCTTTTCATCATTTGCTTTTACTACCCTTTGTTATACTGCTGTGCTACTTCCACCACTGCAGTTATCTAAAGATGAATGGGAGTATTGTGAGAGATTTAGTGATCTCGGTACCAGATACTAAACCATGTCGATTCTAAGACACCTCCTAGGATTATACTATAGTGTGTTCAGTAGCTCTGTGTGGTTAGTTGCCACCACACTTTTTTGGTTCCCTTTTAAATATCTATGTTGTAGAAATTAAGTCAAATCTTCCCTTGGATGCCGTGAAGGAGAATATAATAGGGGTCCTAACCTCTGCATTGTTTTAGCCTATAATCCACTAAATCTCATTAAGCTCAACCACAGGATCACTGTGCACAGCATACAGAGAACTATCACCAAATTACCATAATACCAAATACAGGTATTTTTATTTTATTTTATGCAACACTAACTACCTGCTGTATTTAACACTAATCCAACATATTTACTGAAACAGGGTTATCCTTCTGTAATGAAGTAAGTTAGTTCAACCACAAATGAATAAGATTGTATAAAAAACACGAATAAACACTTATCAAGGGACCATTTCTTCTTCAAGTCGTCTTGTTTACAAATCCAAACAAACATATGCCTACACGGTTTTATTTTTCAAAGATATCCTGCAAGAATAAAGACATGCTGTGTGTAGAGCTGGGCCTGAACAGAAGTTTGTATTCAGATTTGAAACAAACTGTGTCTTATCTGAATAATTTGGATTTGGGAATTTGGAAAAGTTTGCATAAAAACACATTCATTTGATGTCATGGGAAAAAAAAAACTACAGCAATCTAATGTTCAATTGCATAGTAAAATATGTCAATTGATTACATCCTTCATAGTTCCTCTTTCTAGCAACTCTTTAGTTTTTTTAGTTTTACTGTACATTCCTGAAATATCAGCCACATAAATGTTAATTGACGTATTGTCATTTTAGAAGCCAATGGTTACATGACTGCATTCTGTAGTGCATATTTATGAAGATATAATATTTTACCTAAATACCTTAGGCCATGTCCCCACTATGTTGGTAATTGTCACAAAGACGGCCGGACAGTGGGTGACGTCAGACCAGAAACAGGAAGTAACACACAACAGACAGTGAGGTTGGTGAAGCTGAGCACTTGGTTGTGCTCAGCATTTAATAAACAAAATAAAAGAACACAAAAACAGCACACGGCACTTTCGCCAAAATAAATATATAAACAAAACGAACACACACTTAACAAACGGTGCACGGAGACAAACAAACACGGTGAGTACAAAAACACTTCTTCTTCTTATATTTACGTTCTCCTCTCTCACCCGTTCTCCACTCTCGAACACCCAACCCCGAGTGGGTGAAAACATGCAGCTTTTATGCAGTTGTACCAAGACTCGATTGCTAATCAATCATTCAATCGGAGTCTCGGTACAACTGCACGTGAATTAACTAAGTGCAATCCCGTGACACACATTATACACATTTTATCTGCACGTGAAGTGAAGTGATGTGCAATCCTGTGCCTAAATACAATTACATCTTAAATACACGTGAAACACACACCCGTTTATATCCCGTGTACCAATGACTATACACCAACATTTACACACGCAACATGCAACATATAACACACACATGCACACAGGGGCGGGGCACATTGCCACAGTAATATACAAACATATTCATTAATATTAATTGCTTAATATACAGGACGACTCCTACATTATGTGAGCAATATTTAATATACTAACATTAAAAGTTCATATATTTAAGTATCCCAAATCAATCATAATCACATACAAATGTATTAAGTTTATTAAGCTTACAACAGTAAGATGAATACAGAAGTTAGAAATCATGGTACCAGAATTATAAGTATAGACACAAGCAAGAATAAAACATTTAAACAAGCATTTTCATAAGCACACAGGCTTCTGTATGGTTACGTACACGTGTCCACAGGATTCGTGCACATTACGTACAGTGACATTGTTAAGCAGCGTCTGTTGTGTGGGAATGAAGACTGCATTTTTGTTTCAACAAGTTCATTTCGGAAGCCGTTTCAATTACATTTAGTATTAAGCTGTAATCTAGAGTTACTTCAAACTCAATCAATGTTTAAATGGTTCCGGCATTCCCAGTCGTTTTTAAATGCACACAATATCATCAGTTTACTTATCTTGTTTCAATTGTTCATCACAGTAGAATTGTTGTATTTTTAATCTTAGCAAAGTGCTACGCTGTTTTAAATGTTTTGCATGTCTGGTTTGCATGTAGATATTTCCTATACAAAGAGTAGTATTTTACTTCAATCTTCAAGTCTGTGAAACGTAATACTTATTCTGGAGATGTGGTCGTGTTGAAAAACAAAGCGGGAATGCAGCTGGTCTTCTTGTAACACGTAGAGCTGCAGGATGTAGAGGCGAGGAGTCTTCTTCAGGACGAAGATAGGTACGACGCTTGAATGGCCCCCCATTCCAAGCGAATGCTCAGTGGTCACTTCATGGCGAGATGAGAGTCTGGATCCAAGAGTGCGAGTTCATGCTTGTTTCACTTTAAATATAGCGTCCAAAGACGAGTTTACTATGGTGATCCAATCACTTCTGTGATGAGCAGGAAGCTGTGCTTTGTGGGTCATTAATAGGGGCAGCGTTCCCTCCTCAGTGGAAAATAGGAAAAACAACAACATTTTATAGAACAAAACTTCATTTCGTTCTAACTTTAGTTATATTGATTTATAGATGAATAACAAATTCAGTTTCATTCTCCTAACTAAATTACCGTTACAAGCATGTTGAACATGTTATACAATAACTAAAGTTAAATAATGTAAGAATTTTCATTTTAAACTTCATTAAAACACAATAACCATTTCAGTTTTATTGGGAAAACTTGTGTCTGCATGGTTATTACAATGATTCTAAAACCAATCAGTTGTTACTTATTTGTTAAGTTTTCAATTTCATAGTTTTGTTCTGTATTGTCTTCCAAACAGACATTCTTAATTTACAGATAAGAATCAGCGTTGTTTGTTTAGACCAAACTGGCAGGTCAGCACAGCAGGCATTCTAAACTATTCCCCATTTTAAATCTTTAGGACCCTCTGTTACTAATATCTAGTCCTTTTGAAGTAGATCAACAGGAATGCTCTGGGGTAAGATTAAGAGAGACCAACTTAATTAACCTAACAGCATCTTTAGTCTCATCGGCACACAGACCTAGTTTTCAAGATTTAAAATGTCATTTTTGAAAGTACATTCAATTACAGCTACGAATTTCTCCCACAATCCGACTGCTGCAGTAGAAGGTTTTGTTTGTTTTTTGACACTTGGGAATTTATAAAAGCTTTTCTTATATACATAATGTATTTGTACATTGAAAATGCTTCACAGGGGATATGTACAGCATATACAAAAATAAACAAAACAACTGTATTTTAAAGAAAGACTTCAAATCAACAGTGTTTATGCTTGTATAGCAAAATGGAGAGTTATTTTGCTAAGTGAACTGCAATTATTGATTTTATAAAACCATTGTAGTAATGCACTATACAATACTCTTTGCACCACCTTGCATCTGTGGATCAGGCCTGATATCAGATCATTAAGTGATCCAGAATTGAACGCTTTAGAATAAGAAAACTAATTTCATCGAGTTCAAACCATCTCCCTAATTGATTCTCAGCCAATATGTACTCCACCCCCACCCAGAGTTTAAGTGGGAATTTAAACATGACACAGACCTAAATTCTATTCAATAAAGCCAAATTAGCCGTTCAATATACTAATTAGAAGATACTCTAGCTCTGTGCCAGATCACAAACCTCTGCTAAAACAAAGCACACAGTACAACTTATCTAATGTACAGATGTCTTCCCTTGCATAGAGCACTACAGTCAAATTCTAAATCTGTAGTTCTCACCCAACATTAAGAGACACCCTGTTGTATTAATGTGAATTATTATTACTTAAATGCAAGTTATCCTGGGTTATGCCATTGTGACCTTTCAGCTCTGTTGATGGCACTTGCTTCACAGTATAGTATAGAAGCAGGTGGAGTCCACAGAGCTGAATTCAAAAGCAGATCTCTGGAAAGTAATTTTTTTAAATTTATTTTTTAATTTTATTTTTAAATTTATTTTTAGAGAACTTCGTCAGCCAGCTTACCTCACATACACGTATACCAAAAAGCTTTTGAACCAAGCCAACCTCAGCATATACTGTCAAGCCAGTAAAGCAGAATGCAGCTTATTGTCATCTCAATATGCTGTCGGGGAGCATCCACTCCTAGATTTCAGCCCCCACGAGACAGAACAGCACAATGCGCTAAGGCAAATTGTACAAAACACTGTGGCTGTCTATTTCATGTAGCATTGCTCGGAGGACTGCTGGAAAACACAGGGGGATACAGGGTATGAAATGCTGTGTATCAGTGTGTCATACCTTTGCTGACATACACAGATATGGGTTATGGCTTCCCTCCTCCTTTATTTTCTCACAGTCTCAAATCGCACTGACCTGGGAGGTGATGAAGCAGAGAGATGTGACGTAAGGCAGAAGATAAGCGGTGCCAGCAGGACGAAATGAAATTTAGAAACTGAAAAAAATGAGCTGACTGATACCCAAAGCGACTGCTTTTTTTTTTATACAGCAAAATGATGAATGAAATAAAAAGTGTAGTTGCTTGATGCAATCCGAGCCGCGCCCAGGTTAAGTTGCGATGCAACAATGTTGTCATTTTTACCTTTCTAGATAAAAGGCAGCAGGAATCCAAAGACCTTGTGGAATCCACTATTTCGAACACACATATTTGATTATTTGATATCATTTTTTACTATCTGGTCTCTGCATTCATCAGAATTTTACTTTAGCTGACAGGATACTTATAAAGTCTCCTTTTAATAAATGCAACAATAAGGTTCTGCACCACAAGAAGTCATTATTAATAAAATGCATTTTAATAAGATTTTTTTTTAAAAATGTTTTTAAAATATGAATTCGTTATACCGTTTTTTGTGGACAGTGTAGTACTCACAGACACTTTATTCTGCAGCCTCAAGTCATTTAAAAAGGCCATTGTAGATTAAGCCATTTTATACTAATTATTTTCTAAGCAGAAAATGTTCCTTTTATTTATATCTTCTTGCTTACTGCAATGAAACCTTATTTTTTGACTTACCTTCAGAAACAACATTCTTAAGTCAGGGTTCTGTATTTTACGACAGTGGTTGTCAAAAACTATAAAAATGTAGACTTGCTAGGACAGCTTTGACAGGCCTAATTGGCCTTTCTCTACCCCTTGCAGTCTCCTGTCTCTGAGACATCTTCACTTTACTGCCAGGCAAGCCCCAGAGTTTACTGAGACAGGGATAGCCCTGGGCTGTCCTGCCACCAATGCCTGCCAAGGCTTTCTTCTGACCAAGAGCTAACTGAACCACGAGCTGTGTAGATCCTGCAGATACCCAGAAGAGAACACATAACCCAGACACTAATCCCCCCAAATACTTACTGTGGTCTGTGTCTTTCTGTCTGTATGTATTGTGCTGTCTATACTGCCTTGAAGCAAACTGTTCTTAAATCAATGAATAACAACAATACAAAACTGAAACACGCTTTAATCCAATTAAATATCTCCGTTGATCTCCAGTAGCCAAAAGCACCTGAACCCACTCTTGATCTAAGAGCAGCAGCAATATCTTTTACTGTACAGAGTAACTAATAGATTAACAATTATAATCCATGCTTCCAAACACATTTTCTCTGTCTTTGAAAGCCATATTACTGGCATCAGACAAGATGTCAGTCCAGATTCAATATGATTCTCTCCAGAATGTCCTCCTTGTTTATGATGGTACGACACCTACCTGTGTAATTATTGAAATGCTTTTTATGTATGACAGTATTGTTCTCCGAGACCCTTCACGTTTACATTCAGAGATATCCCTATATATTATCAATGCATTTAAAAAGGCAATAAAAAAAAAATATTAGACAGAACCGACATAGTCAGCCATGTGTTGCCACTCTCCTAAACAGCTTTTGAAAACAGTCACATAGAGAGGCATCTGGCATGCCAGGTCAATTATCAGCTGGTCTCTCTTCTTAATAGCAAGGCATCAGCTTTTCGTTTTTTCGTGGGTCTGTTGTGTTTGTTTAGAAAAACCACTACCCAGACAGACAGAAGCAGTCATCAACTGCCTTCAACATAACAACAATAGAAGGCAGTAAAGCTCAAGTTCAGCCAGCAGGGACTCATTTGGAAACTCTCTGGGTCTTGGTATAATATGGCACGGTAAAAGTTGCCTGCAGTAGCAATAAATCATTAATCGGCAACTTCTTTGAACATGACTGGTTGCACACAGGATAAAGGGAGCAGAGTGGAGCAAGGTTCAGAGCAAGGATAGTTCATAAGAGTTCAGCAGAGCATGAAGTTTTAGCTTTCACTCAAAGGCTTCTGTTACTGGGGTTTCATTAAGGGGATAGGGCCACAGAAATGAAGGGTGGCATTTGCTGTCCCATATAAAAACAGTGGAGTTAGTGGAGTGGAGTGATAGTGGAGACGTGCATGCCCTGGAGTTGGGATTAAAACTGGGCAAGTATTCATAATTAAGAAAGAAAGAAAGAAAGACCGTGAATCAATGTAATTCATGAACTCTATTTATTTTGAGTGTTTTTTCTTTCCGGTTAGGTCTTCTAATTGATATTGTGGATGGTTTAAGAAGCGATGTATCTAACTGCCTTGGTCAAGGTACAGTAGATGTAATACTAAACTGTAATCGAGCTTACCTGACGGTGGTATATGTGTAGTGTAGAAGTCAGGTACTGTAGATAGCTATAGTTACATACTGTAGCTAGGAACCATGAAAGCTGCCCCGGTAAACATTAACCGTTTCACTGCAAAGGTGTTTTATCCACTGGCCATCGATGATACAAATCTGTTTCACACATCTGTTTTACTTCATGTCAGTATATTTGACACGTTAAAGTGATATTTTGCCACTATAATTGAAAAGTCAAAAGGTTTGAAAAGATGCAAAAAACATCTTAAAGGGGGTTGGAAATAAAGCTGGTATGATTTAATTGTACTTGTAATCAGCTCATTGCTGTACATTGAGTTTGATGATTTATGTTAGCCACTGTTACTGTTAGCCACACTGCCCCTAGTTAGAATGTCATTCTTGGATCCTTGTTTTAAATGGTGTTGAGACACTTTATTAATATCATCTTTTATATCATTCTATATAATCTTTATATCAGAAAGAACACATTTAAATCCCAAAACCAGCATTATAGCCATTGTGCGTATTTAAGAGGGGTATTCCTCTAAAGCAAGGGGGCGCCAACACTGGTCCTGGAGAGCCCCATATCCTCAAGTTTTATAGGTGTCTGTGTGATGAATTACTAAAAATCTGGAACACCTGTCAATATTGACTAATTAACCAATAATTGCTGCAATTAAGTAACTGAAACAAAAACCAGAAGACCCAGTAGCTCTCCAGGACCAGGGCTGGAGACCCCTGCTCTGAAGCCATCCAGCAATGGTTGAATTGCCTAACCAACATAAACCCATATAACTGAATGTATATTCAGGGACTGTTTTTTAACTGTACAGTATGTAAACAGATAATGTTTTATTTATTTATTTTAAGGTTTTCAGCTTGCAAGCTGCCTGGCCAGAACACAAAACACATTTGTTATGTTCACAAGATACAAAAATGGTCTTGTGTCCGTGAACAATTGGCAGCAATTACACAGTGTTTCATAAAGTAAAGTGTAAGGAAAATCTTGCAGAGGCTGGGTAAATATATTAGGGCTCAAGTGTTCTGTGGTCCTGTATGAAATCTAATCAATACAGGATGCTGTTGGTCTATAACTAGGTTAGGAGAGACTGGCTGAATGTAGCTGTCACGGAATGGGCCAAAGATTATCTGCAATAGGTTCCCTTTCCTCCCACCTCTTATGTGTGATTGAAAGCAGGGAACTCCCTATACTGTATCTATAGCCTGAGTTCAGATCATTGCATTGCAGGCATGGCTGGGATTTTGACTCAAGCCATGGCTGATGTTATGGTAAACACTATTGCTCTGCTATGTTGAGTGACAGTGATAGTGGTCTGTTGCCCCTTGCAAACTTCTACAGTAAGAATTAAAACAGATTGTCAGAGTCAATCAAAATGCATTAAAGATGTTAGATCAGTCATGTCCTAGTGTAATTGAACTGACCTTACATTTCCTATGACCCTATTTTAAATTCAGACGACTGTTCGGAATAATTCCCATGAACCATTGTTTTTTGTTGTTGTTATTTATTGTTTAATTTTTTTTTTTAAACAAATGTAATGCAAAAACCTGTCTGCACACCTGCGATTTGGGAGTTGAAAAGGGAAACAAATATATTTTAAGATATAATTTGACTTCCTTAACTAAGCCTACTCATAGAAGTCTTTTAAAAATAAGTTTCATTGTTTTGGGGCAATGTATCAGCTTGGGAGCTTAACACAGGTGCTGGTAGCTTGACTGCAATCTATAGTATTTATCCACACAGCTTGACTTCTGTTAGAATGCCTCAAAACTGCCTTGGAGTGACCACCCTCTCAGGCTGTTTTGTCACAGTGCCCATTCAATCAATCAATACTCCAAATTACAGAATGTTTTGTGTAATATATATATATATGAGCATAATTAAGTTAAAGGAATACTATTTTCTTTCTATATTTGTATTTTCTGAGTTATTATAGTCACATGTAAGCGTCGGGTAAGAATTATGCTGCTTATCCAAATGTATTCCTGTAATTTTTGCATATGAAATTCAGTAAAATGGAAGCTATTACATGCCAGCTCTTTAATAATGCATAGATATATCAAGCTTGACTGCAGAATCCAGACCTCCAACTATCAGCATTAGAAACAATATTGTTCTATTAGATTAGATAAAATGTGCTTTTGCATTCTCTGCACTTTTTTTCACATAATGTTTAGTCTTGCCGCAAGAAAAAGGGAGAGAAAAAAAAGGTATGGTTTCAACAGACCGCAAATATATTTATGAGCTCTTGCTACAAGAAAGAAGTCTGGCAAGTGCCAGCGAAATGTAATTTTTTAGAGAATAATATTGCTGCAAATCTGATTTTTGTACATTAAGATGCTCTCTGACTCACAACTAAATATCCGAAGCAGCATGTCATAAAGAGAAAGCTTTATGATCCAGGATGTGATTGGAATGCAGCATGTTTCATCTTCCTGCAAAGGAGCATTTTAGAGATGAGCAGGCAAACCTTTTACAAACCCTGAGATTGTATGGAATGTGTGGACATTGAAATCAAAACACAGTGTTGCATAGAGACAGAAACCGCACCCTCATGTGTATGTGGATTCATTTTTTCATATTATTTTTCAGAGGGAGGTTCCAAACAGCCTAGATGATGCACAGTATTCATTTGACAAAAAGCTTTGTTTGACAAAACCTCCTGACAAATAAAGCACTGGGGTCATCCTCGGATCCAGTACATGTAAATACCAGTGATAAATATTCTGGATTGTGGAGTGTTAAGAGAATTTTCTTTTCATATATAGTCTTGTTAGATATAAAACCTGGAAATTAAACCTGAAATCGATCATTCACACTACGGTACAGTTCACAAGTCAAGCAACAAATATAGGCTCCAAAAAAACCCGCTCCAAAAAAATATAATATGGAAATAATAGGAATATTCCTATATCCCTGGCAACACTGTAGCACATTTTATATTGTTGAAAATGAAAAGAACAAAAACTATGGTTTTAATGTTTTATTTTAATTTTCTTTCTTTTTTTTTTTTTAATTTGGTCATTCCAACCGAGTTAGGTATATTGAGTGTTAATGTTAACCACATTTTGGGAGTTTTTTGCAGACCACATGGAGTGTATTCACGGACCACAAGTGGTCCACAGACTACAGATTGGGAACCACTACCTTAGGATATTTTCACAAAAATTTTAACCCTCATTCAGGAGTCATTATAGCTACAGTGTAGTCAGAAACAATACTGTTGTTTTAGTGCTGACTTAAGGGCACTTTCTCAATAGTAGCAATCATTAACTTGGTCCCCAACACTGAAGTGCTTTTCTCAATAGCACTTTACACATGTTTACAGTAATTTACCCGTGTATGTTGCAGTATATTCAAACTATTTTTTTTTATTTTTTTGGTATGTGATTCATTTCCCAAGGTCTGTATGATTCATTTTTCTCTGTCGGTATCCTCTGTATGAGCCTCATGGGATTTACAATCTTTATTTGTGAAATAAACATGGTATCCCACTGAAACCCATTAGATACTCTCCTCTTATTTAGATGTATTATAATTAATAGAGCACTATCAGACTTAAGAAACTAGCTTATAACATAACAATTAAATGTTCATTAAGGACACTCACTGTGATGTGTTTTCTATATAGAAATGTGGAGTAACCCTGTAAACAGCTGATTTGAAGTTGCTGACATGTTTTTGTTTATCCCTTAAAGTCCCTACCAGACGAGAGGAACTGCAGGGGCGTTTCATTCTAATTATACCCAACAGCATGTATTTTGGGGGATAGGTAGACATTTTTCTTTTTTTTTTTTTTTAATTAACAGTAGGGAGTCAGCAAATAAATCTTACTCGTACTTTGCAGGGAAAATAGGTGCATAACATGTTTTTGATGCATGTGTAGAAAGGGGGTACATTAAATAATTATGGTAACTGTGTATGTGTGTGGCTGCAAATTGAGTTTCAACTACACATGCTGTATACTGTAATTAGCTTAGTTCCAGACAGCTTTGAAAGTAATTACACTGTAGTGAAAATGATTGTGTTCTATTAGACCACTTGTTTATGTTCTGTACAGTACTGTGTGTATTTAATGTATGCTTCGGCAAGTACAATACAAGCTTTACATTTGTGTGTTTCTTCTATCGACTATTATGTATTTGAGTGTAAAAATCTTAGCGGTTTGGACAACAAACTATTGTTTTGAGATGTGCTACAGGAAAGGTGCAATGTAAAAAATAAAATGGATTGCTATACATTTCAACTGTAATGATCTTCTTAATTTTAATTTTTTTTTTTTTTATTATGAGCCAACAGATCAGTCTCTCAATTAAACATTAAACACTGTTTCTTTTAATCTGTATTTTCTGTGCTAAACTGTTCTAGATGTGAGGAGGCTAATATTAATCTTGATAGATTTATATGAGAAAAAAAACGATTGCTGTAAATTAATGAACACATTCGTTTTGAACTTGAAGGTTTGCCTGGTATTGTTTTCTGACATACATGGTTCTACACCTTTAGCTATAGTTTCATGATTTAAACCAACTCTGAAATGTTTGTCAAATCACATTTCACTGAAACAACATACTGTACTTTCTTCTTTACTACTTAGAGACAAAAGCAAAGGGTATTTGTTTGTTTTCCTGAATAATTATCAACTCCAGTAGAACACATAGGGCAGGATTTTTTTTAAAAAAAACAACAAAAAAACCAGTGTTCTTGTATCAAACTCGTGGTATAGTAACGAGAGCTTTAGCAGCAAGTGATTTTCAAACGAAATGTGCTGATTAAATTAATCTGTTAATGCTTTGAAATTGAGTCTGAGGTCGTTAATGAAACATTTTTTGTTAAAGTCGCAGGTCGCGTATGTCATTTCCTGTCTCAACGACTAGATAAGGGGAACTCGTTAATCAAAATGCATGTTAACGAGATCAAGAAAAATGAATGGAAGCATAATTTGCTGTTATGGAAACTAGCGAACGGCAGCCACATAGAATTAAAAAATAATGGGAATGTCTATGTTGTGTATAATTTGTAAACTTCATTTAAAAGTGTGTGTTTTGTCATGCAGAATGTATATTTATTTAGAACACTTCACATATAAAATGCTGATTTACGATTATCTGGCTTGTGGGTAAAAATCGGACGGATTAAAAAAAAATAAATAAATAAACACCATTACTCATTTACCCTGATTCGGGGGGATATTTTGCCACAGCTTACTATATACAACTCTTTTAGTGTGCATTTTGTAATCTTTTTTTGGTTAAAAAGAAAAAAATATTGTAAGCCATCTGTATATCAGGTTGGAATTTATTCTTGTGATGATATCTAGTTTTGAATGTATTTTAGTATGTACGATTGTGGGCTATAAGTGCCATTGGTGTTTGTAGTTGTTAGTTATTATACGTGTATACCATGTATGTAACACTTCATTATATATTTATTAAGCTTTTAAAATTACAATAGAGCTCCAAGAATGCATTGCAAATCAGCTTTATTGTAATATCTAATATGCCATTTTCTATACCAAGATTTCAGTTGTATAATTCAAGTAAAATCTACAGTAGATGTCAGCTGTCATATAATGTGCATATGCAGAACTCAAATCGGCTACAGTTGCATTCATAATTTCTAGGTAGTAACACTACAATACTGATTTATCGAGGTAGTCTATAAGAAATTAACCCTGGTCCTGTTAAGATATTAACATTATTTCAGCAATCAACATAATTTCAGAAATCACATTAGGACAATTATTTAATAATGAAATAGGCTCTACAACCGCTTTGAAAGTGCCAAAATGAATGATACGTACCGATTTCTTGATTAACACTGGAGTTATCATTTACTAACTAACTCCTGCCCATACTGTCTAAATTTGAAGACTCCACTTGTATATTAAACACACGGTTAACTAATTTATTTGTTTGTATCTCTCTCACATCGGATGTCCGCACTCATCAAAGAAGCAAGTTCAAATAATTATTAGTTCATATTATTTTATCTTCGAGGTTAAAAACACAAAAAAATAACATGTTTCGACCAAACAATGGCTGTCCTCCGAGAAAGATGAACCATGTGTGTCTGGATGAGAATTTCCATTTTAACTCAGAAAGGGCGAGTGATTTTAGTGTAGGAATGGCTTTTAACTACCTCAGTAGCTGCTCTCTTATAATCAAACTATATGGCTTTGACACTGTAAATTCAATATACTGTTGTAGTGACATGAGATACTGCAATTGTTCTAGGGTTGTTCAAAAGTAACCTAGCCAGTTCATGGGTATGCAAGGGGAAAGAAAATGCACACCAATGGAATAGTTAACATGTTGCAGAATAAGTGACCAGCCATGTTGCATGTTATTGCAAAAACAATCCGTTGAGAATTGAGATCAGAACCCATCTGTATTTAAAGAACCCGTTTCTAAAGGAGTTCTGGTTGGGTTGTTTGTTCTGATATTTTTCTGTATTCTTTCTCATTTCTGGAGTTGCAGTGTGTGGGTATATCGATTAACAGGCATAAGATGGTGCTTCAGTGTGCAGCAGGGGGCTCTCTCTCCCAGTACAGTTCCCACTGAAGGCGCCAACGTTATAGGTTACTTTAGAAAGGGCACTTTTGTTGGCCATTTCAGCAGAGGCCTTCGCTGTGGAGCCAGACAGAGACATCATCAGATGGCTTTTGTGGGACAGCATCTCAAGATGTGATGTGTGATTGATCAAGGTGTCAGTCCCCTCGCATCCATCGTTCAAGACATTTACATTATAGAAGAGAGCAACTCCCCCGGACATTAACAATTCATCACAAAGAGGCAGGAGTGTGCCGGAGTATTGATCTTCTGTCTGCTGGCCTCCGGTCGGCGCTTGCTATCACTGCAGATACCTCCTGAAAATCTAAACATGAACTCTTCATACTTGGTTTGACAGTTTCCTATACCTGTGTGTTTCTGTAGGCATGCTCGTTGCTGTTCTGTAGTTTGGAAGTAGTTGCCAACCACTCCATCTCACTAGCTGTCTTTCACTCTCATTTCAATTTAGAGATAATTAGAAGTTCCCCGTTTGACAGCTGGAATTGAGGGAATTCTATCTACTTTGTTTATTTTCTTTTTCTTGCAAACTGAATGAGAAATCATCAAGACTGATATTCTGGGTGATTTCCTAATGTGTGAATGTGCAGCCTTGTTTAATAATAGCGCTAGCATATGGCCTATTAGAATGTATTGGAGCTCCTAATGATACAAATGAGAGCCTCGCACGGTGGAAAGTGAAGACCGCTGAGCCGTATCTATTAAGGTAGAGATAGGCGGGTGGCAATTCTTTATCACATGCATTGATTTTAATGCTCCAGCCATTGAATGAACTCTTCTGGTTGGAAATTAAGATAAAATACATTGATATGTGAACAAATTATGGTGAAACCATTCCAGTTCTGACTTTAGCTTTTATTTATTTATTTATTTTAAAGCTATGACATGGAAAAAAAGAAAAGTTTCAAAAATGTTACAGTGCTACCTTTCATTTAAATTCACTGGGTTTTTACATTAAACTTGCAAGAAAGGTGAAGACTGAAGAGTTGCCATGGAAACGTGCTACTGTGGCTTCATCAGATACATTTGAGGGCTTTAGACTGTCAAACCAAAATGTACAGATATTGCTGTGTGTTTTATGACGCTCTAATTGTTTTTTTAATTTTTAAAATCTGAGTAACACAAAAAACGTAAATTAGACAGGGAGCCAATAAAATAAATCAACAGCATATAAACATTATTTATTTATTTTTTAATGTCAGTGGGCCCATAAATAGAAACAAACTCTAGGTTGCAGCACTAGACTATAACATCTTAGTCTAAAGGGCCTAACACAAATTTAAAATGTGTGCTGCTTGAATCATCACACAGTATTTTGAGTCTAGAGTGCTAAAATTCAGTCCAACTTCAAATAGTTGTCTTTTTTATATAACTGTTTTAGACTAGCTTCTTAAGCAAAACAGTCTGTGGAAGTGCCTAGATAGAATGTTATTCATCAAAACAGTCTTTGAAAACCATTCTTTGAATAACTCTTTAACCCTAACTACAAGCTATCCAAGTTCACAGGTTTTTTTTTTGTTTTGTTATTTTTTTGTATTACTATTTCATGAACTGAATAAAGATGGCAGTTGTCAATCATTTGCCTAAGGCACTCCCCTGGTGTTGTCAGCTTGGAAGATCACCCCTCTGTACATGCACACACGGGGGTCTCTGAGTCCAGTAGAGCGGTCGAATACAGAGAGGCTTCAACAATACAAAAAAGATAAAAAACACACAAAAGGAAACGGAATATCTATATTTCGCATGGTTGTGCTGAGTTGTTTAAAAAATATACATTTTTTAAACAACTCAGCACACAGGAGAAATACATTCATTAAATACTAACTTGAAAATCACAATTTATGGGTTACAGTTTTGTAAGGGTAACTAAGTACTGTGAAACCAGAATATATACCAGCCCCTATAGGAAGCGCACTTTTGTGGCTCATGCACTTTCTCATGCACTTGTATTGAAATAATCTGGGGTTTTACTGAACTTAAGATCAGGTCAGCATGTTTCAGATGGTCGTAAATACAGAAGATAGCATTTTTGTTTTAGAAAGCTTCGATCTTGGCTTAGTATAGGTGCGGGTGGGCATATACATGCAATGTATTAATTATACCATTCCTACACCTGATCTAGATACCCCTTGGCTCCCTTAATGACCTAGTTATCAGATCTTAAACTGATCATTTTTAATTGTCTGCTCCCACACATCTAAGGTACATGAACTATCTTGAAACATTCATATACCACCTTTTACCTCAGAAGTGCAGTGGGAGGGCAATACTTGTTTGGGGTCTTTAATGTTTCTCTGGCATTATATATCGGCTGTTTAAATATTAAATGTTGTACTGATTGTCAGTTGAATGGGTTCATCTAGATTTATTTTTTGTTTTGATAATTGTTTTATTTAAAAATCATAACAGGGCAATGTGAATACTTAAAAAGCTTGTTGAAATTGCAGTGTGTATTTTAGTGGCTCCTAAACTTCAGAGTAGAATGCTAAAAGAGTTATGTGTGGTAATAACCATTACAGGCTATAGAGCTAGCGCCAAAAAAAACCCCAAAAAAACGTGGGAAATTAACAGTTCAAGTTCAGAAAACAAATTGTTTTGTGGACAACAATCATATATATAGATATTTTCAGTTATGGAACTGATACACAGAGTAGATACAGCAAGTGTCTTTGTGTACTTATCCACCATGCTAGTGTTCTATTGAAATTCTATGGTACAGATTGATGCAAGCCTTAGTAGGGTCAGTCCATCAGATTATGTCCGATAATTACTGTACACCCCATGCAAAAAAATTGTACTGCAGTCCCACATGGACCTATTATTAATCTTCTTGGTACAATATCTTAGTGATTCATCAGCACCAACCGAGCAACAAAATAAATCCACCTATGTTTAATAATTTTTTTAACAAAGGTGGATTTATTTTGTTGCTGCTCTATGTAAATATTGTGTGCCTTGCTTAAACTGCTAGGCCCCCCCCTCCGTTTGCAAACAGTCCGGTTGAGAAGTTTGAATACAGTATTGATAACAATATCCTTTGTTTTTCTGTTATTTCCAAAGTTTCCTTAAAAAAAATAAAAAGATAATGTCTCTGCAAGTATCAAAGTAGAAGTGCAGTATTTATTCCAGTAAGCTTGGCGCTCTGTGCTGAGTTTTGCACTATCTGGCCATTAGCAGGCCAGTCAATGCATTGCTTTATGAGGCAATTATTTCAGCACACTCAATTCAAAATACACATTAGAACTTAACCTTCTGAGTCCTGAAGTAGCATTTTTACTATCCAACCTCAGAAAAGAGCCAGAGTCAGCAATCCAACACCACTGCCACCCCTCCCCTTCACCCCTCTCCCCCCTTTTTTTTATAATATAGTATCATTAATAAAGTATTGTGCAGGGAAGCTACTCCCTATTCTCAAAGCTAATTTGTGACACAAAAGTCGCTGCTGTGTTACAATAGTCTATTGACTTATTAAATAAAAGAGAGAATCGCTAGCGTTGTTGAAGAAGTGCTTAAATTAATGGGAAACGTATAAGGGATATTAGATCTGGCGTTGCTGCATATGCATAAGCAGAAATGGCGTTCTAATATGGAATTTCTAATTAGGGTCACATGCAAATGAACTCTCCCTTCATGTTAGTTTTATGCCGCTTGAGAAATTCTTTATCATATGCTTAAAAAATTTATGGCGAAAAACATTAATGAAAATGAGGCGTGAACTTGAAATTGTGTCATTATTGAGATGAGAGTGGCTGTGGCCTGCCTGATTTCTGAGAAGGTATTCTTTATTGCTGATTGAAATCTGTTAAATGATATAGATAAAATGAATGGCTGGGTGACAGCTGGACTTGTCCTTCCTCCTTGCCGGGGGGGTGGGGTGGGGTGCTGTTGTGTGTTAAGGTCCCGGGTTTAATGAGAACTAAATCAAGAGTGTTAATAATAATTGATTTTAATAATGCTGCCCTTGAAACCAGAGTGTCAGATGCAAGTCACATTTCAGGTCTTCAGAGTTGCAGTAGCATGTGGTAGACTTGGGGGGGGTAGTGATGTGCAACAAATAGTCATATGATCAGCCTCAGCCATTGCAGAAATTAATAATTGACACTGTCAATAAAAAAAACAAAAAGCTTCTTAAAGAACATGGTCAGAGCACAGTTCCTGTCTACGACCTGCATTGAGCATCCAAGCCCTCCTAAGGCATCAATGGAATGGTAATCAGAGCTCACCTTGTTGCTCTGAACACACCATAATTATACAAGACAAACACATTTTTCAAAGAGCATGGCCCCCATGCTGGTGAGCGTCATGGGGGAATTGGTCCATATATCTCAGCCGATAGCCATGCTGTTCTGCATAAAAGGACTGGCATTTTTTTTTTTTTTAATGTCTGCAAAACTTACTTTGTCCTAGCTGACTACATGAGTTATTATTTAATACATCTATTTTCTTTAAGTCAGTGGGTATCCTCCTGATCCCGTTGCCAAGCTCATCATCCCGCTCCTGCTGCTATCTTCTTGAGCCTGGCCTCTTTGTGCGGCGCCCCCTAGGAACCCCCGGTCATGGTTGGCAGTGACATAGCCTGGATTCTGAACCATGGAGTGCCTTCACTGGATCTTCTTCTTCTTCTTCTTCTTCTTCGACGCCCTTATCCAGTTACAAAGTATAACATTACAAAGTATCACAATACAAAGTATCATATTACAGATAATAGAAGTTAGCAAATACAATAAAATTAGTAGTAGGTAAGAGCAAATTCAAATGAGAAAAATACAGTAAATAAAAACTAGAAAAAAAAAACTAAAATTGATAGTAAAGTTACAGCATGAATATAGTTTTTTTTTTTTTTTTTTTTTTTAACTGGTTGCTTTCTCGGTTGTGTAGAAAGAAAGGAAATACTGCTATGTCTTTATATATTAATCAGAGTCTTTATAACCTACAAAAGAGAAATGAAGACAAACGGAGGAGCAGCCTCCCTTGAGGATCAGGACTTCAGCTTTTATCCTGAACTGCTTTAGCAAGGACATGGTTAGCAGTGAAGGTATTGACAGACTATTCCAACAATGAGGTTTCAAGCCCAAATAATTCTCACTTGGCCACAACGCACAGCCTTTCCTGTGGCTGTTCAAATGCCAGGGCAGCCAGAGGGGATTAGGCCCAAGTTGAAACATTGGCAGTTGTGCTGATGGAAGCTAAAGCACTGCCATTGGTCTGCTGTTAATTGAGCTCACACTGCAAGGCAGCCCGACACACCACTGCGCTAGTCTATTGACCCTCAGGATACAGAGATCATGGGGTTAGCTGCTCTATGATATGGGACAGGTTGCTGGGGGAAGGGGAGTTTGGGGGTCTCATTGTTGAACACAGCAAGTTAGCAGCTCTCTGCAGTGCGAAATAAAAGTTTTTTTTTCTCTGTGAAAAAGCCAAATCGGTTAAAAAAAAAAAAAAAAAAAAATACTGCTGTACTTGTGTGGGGTTTCAGCTTACTTTTATGATTATTCACACTGATGTCGTTTGCACTTCGTAATTTGAGTATAAATCCGAAGGATATTACAGATGGATGGAATTTTATACCTTTTATTGGACTAACTAAACAATAATTAATCGCAAGCTTACACCTGAAGAAGAGACCTTTTGAGGTCTGGAAAACTTGTGATTTAATTATTGTTTAGTTAGTCCAATAAAAGGTATCACGTCTACCTCTTTTTGTCTATCATCTCTGAACTGATACGCAGTGTTGGATACATTACTGGAGTAACTTCTCACTCGCTACTCGTTTCTTCAGAAAATTACTTAATAAAAAAAATAATGCGGTATATTACTTGTTACATTTTACTCATTATATTTCTTTCTCTTGTTTTGTCCTGTGAAACAGTTGTTGTGACTATTGTTTAATTGTAACTACATATATATGTCTGGTAATTCATTTATTAAATGGATCAAACAGGTTTTTACAGTTTTTTGTAGTATAAATGCATTTCATTTTTGGCATATAAACAATGTACTGTATATTTCCCGACTTTCAATAATTTTGCATTATGAAGAAAAAATCATACAGGCGTTAGAATTCAATAAAACCATGAATAGTGAATCAGCAATAACAACAACAAACAAAAAAGTCTGTAGAAAAACTAACTATATGGTGATTACGCAGTAAACATAAAAAATGATGGTCAAATTTAAAGTCCAGTGAGCCTCCTCTCAATCTTGTCCTTTACACTTCAAAATACGCGTTTCCAGTGTATTTGAAGTGTATCATCAAAATTGGCATGTAGGGATACACATTTTTTTGTCCCAAGTGCCTAGCCTTATTCAATGACAAGGCAGGCTGCTTATTGCCGTCAGACATCCCAGAAGAGATTGTGTCATTGATGGTGAGGCACCGACATTAGAGCAGTCTGGTGCATCAGGGTTAAAAAAGGAAGGATCACTAATGTAAGTATACAACAGAGAAATGGTAACGAGATGAACTTGTTTCTTTTTTTGCTTAAAGTAACTCATATTATTACTCTGATTAAAAATCTATTGCGTTATATATTAACTTGTTATTGACAAAAGTAATATTATTACAGTGACACGTTACTTAAGTAGTGAGTTATCCCAACTCTGCTGATACGACTACCATTGCATCTATAAACATGTATACACGAAAAATGTAATTGAATTGAACATTGCACTGTCTAATCTGTCACTGGATCATTAATTAGGTTTGTAATTATTATCAAAGGCATTGCAATTACAAAACCTATAGAGATTATATATACACGTCTCACTTTGTACTATTTGACTCAATTCCCTACTCTTTTCTGAAGCCATAAAATAATGTTTTCAAGCATGTTCTCCTCATAGACTATCGGTGGGATGAAAGCTCACAATATTAATAGACTAAATCGTGATACACCTATACAACTCTTGCTAGCAAGGATATTACATTAGTATTAATTCAGACAACCAGTGCCTGTCAATATGAACATTCAAGTCCAAAACACTCAGTTTTGGATCTAGCATTTTATGCCCACCATTCTTTTTGTTTCAGTATTTGGGTATATGGGTACACTTCCTAAAAAATGTATATCCCCTTGGACATCACTGCTATGCCCAAAAAGTCCATTATTTTCCTTTTGGCCTTTGTCCTTCATGAGGAAGTTTCCCTCAAACGATAAGTATTTACTGTGCTGTAGTGATGCACATGGCAGTTACATCATTGTTAAGAAGTAGAGAACTTGCCACATTGACTTTTGCCTTTTCTGAGAGGTTAACTGTGGGGGTTCCCTATGTAGTGAGGATGAAATGCATTACCTGCCTGACAGCCTGAGCCGACTTGCTCAATGGTTTGGTGCTAATGGCAAAGACAGCAGCGTTGTGAAGACTCCATTTTGATTGCAGCACGTCGAAACAGCACAGGGGGTGCTCGTAAAAAGCTGTTCTAAATGTGGGAGGCACAGCTGTTCCTCACTGTGAAGCTGATCCCTAGTAGCAGGGGAATTAAGTTCTCAGCTGTTGGATTTTAGTGATCTAGACTTTTTTTCAAATGATCTAAGAAGGGTGGTTCTCTGGTCTGTCTCTGGTATCTTTAATTTTGGGGAGAGTCCTTGTTCTTATGTGTTATTTTTGGTATATCAAGAGGAAGATGTTCTGTTTTCTTCTTGCCTTGCCTTTGTCTTCCATCTTCTCGGTTTAAAGCTTTCTTTGGCATATGGTAGTTCATTAACACGTTGATGGAACACAATGAGCTTTTGAATATGGGACATGCCCAGTTCACTTTCTTATTATAGACATAGCGGCAAGAGGGAAGAATATTAGCGTCTGAGAGTAAACCAGCTCATCTGGAGGAACAGACATCATTTTTATACTATTTTATACAAACTTTTATATTATGTATTCAAATAAGGAGGCTGTGTGGTCCAGTGGTTAAAGAAAAGGGCTTGTAATCAGGAGGTCCCCGGTTCAAATCCCGGCTCAGCCACTGACTCATTGTGTGACCCTGAGCATAGTTCACACACCCTAGTCTCTGTAAGTCGCCTTGGCTAAAGGCGTCTGCTAAATAAACAAATAATAAAACAAGCACACACTGGCTTTAAAAGCTACTTTTGAAGCAAGGCTACAATATAATGGTGTCCAACTCTGTTGTTTAACGATATATGGTAGACTTCAATTAGCTTATATCGTCCCTGTCTTCAACTAAAAGATGGATTTTTTTAAATTAGATGTATATGTTTCATTAAATGTACAGTACAATAAATGCATATACACAATTGTTATTCATAGACTGTTAAGTCGTTTGCCTGGCCATCTTGATAATGCATGCACGGCAGAAAATTAGTTTCAAAAGGAGGCTGAACAAGATGTTTTGTTTTTTTTTTTAAAATTTAATTCAACTCAATTGCTGTCCCTTATTCCCTTTTAATTGTGGTTTTAGTCATTAGTATCCTATTGATTTTAATTATATGGATAAAGTGCATGTTTAGGGCTGTCAGGTTTATTTTTTTCTCCATCCAGTACATCAGTCAGAGTTTTTTTTTTGTTTCAAATGCGTTTTTTCAAAAAAAAAAAAAATGTATTGAGAGAACAAAGATAGAGGGTAGTAGATGGGAGAAAATTATATTTAAAAGTGGTAATTAAACCTTTTCCTGCTAGAAGTTATTGAAACTTGCAGGCATCTCCACTGATGGGCAGCCCTGGTACCTCCTTACCCCACTGACCAAAAGACCATAACATCAGTGCAGCCTTCCTGTGTTGTATTAGCATGCACGTGCATGAAAAAGGGATATCAACTGGTCTCTTTAAATATCAGTTGGGTGGTCAAGGTTTATCAGAGTTGGAGGCTAAATATTAGTACCACTAATTTGCTAAATCTGAGTCAGGAAATGAATGATGAATTCTCTAAATAAAAACATCTCCTCTAGGCATATACTGTGTAAAACACATATTCAGGATTCCCTCATTTCCTGGAAGTGACATTTCTTCTCCATGTTTAGAACATTTTCTTACTAACACCACATGGTACCCACACAATTACCGCTTCTCCTGTCAGATTTGCCACATCAAGTTGAAAAATTTTGTCATGAACGGTATTTACGTAGTCCTGGAAAACGAGATCCGACAGCATACTGAGTAGCACTCAACTTTAAATCTTTTGTGAAGATGTAGATGCCTGTTGTCCTTAATGACCTTGTCTTCTGCATGTACCTCACTGCCTTTTGAAGTTAGGTTCACTTACATCACGTCGGTCCGCGCTGCCCTTTGAGATCGGAACCATCTACTCTTCTGATGTTCCATACTGATTCTTGGCATAAGCTTTACCTGCCTTGTATTACTGACTTTAGATCTTATTGTATAAAAGAGATGCATTATTTATATGCATGTATAATGTATATAAGCCCTAGAAATGTTGCAATGGTGCGCTTATAGTACATAGCGCGAACATGACCTATAAAAGAGAAAGAAGAGGAGATTGAAACATGCAAGTCATTGGAAAACCAACAATCTTTCTACTTCCCTTCAAATGACCCCTTAAAGTTGACTTTAGGGGTTTGGTGGAAGTGCAGCATTGAAATATCAGGAAACATTGATCAGTAAATTCAGTTAATGTATTCCTATGCCTTTACCTTGTATAACACACATTGACAGCGTGGCTGTTGCTGCCCAGCTAATGATAAAAAGCATAAAGCCCTAACAAAACAAAGGACTTTGCATGCTGCAGAGAAGGAATGTGTTTAACTTTCTTGTACGTATCTTAATGTGTCTTGTACCATAATTTCATTATTCCACATTTCCAGTTTCATATTTTAACCCTGTTGGCGTAGCTTTGTGTTCTAGCGTTGCCTTATATAAAAAAAAGGGATGATATTCATGTAGTCATTTTTTTGTTAATGTTTGAAAAAAGATAGTGTGATGTATATTTTATTGAGGAGGAGGTGTGCATAGCAGCCCGATGACACCATACTAACTGAAGTTTCTTCAGACTTGTCTAAAGGTTTCTTCATTTAAATGGCGATCCTACAGGAATGATACATTATATTGATTCTTCTAAAAAAGACCACTGCAGCCCAAGGGAATACGAGCCCACAGCCTGCCAACAGCAGCATGACACTGCAGACAAGCTTAGACACAATCAGAGGGAGTCCACACACAAGTACTCCACACGCACTTGTATCCTAGTGGGAGTCCACACACCAGTACTCCACATACAATAGTATCCTAGTGGGAGTCCACACACCAGTACTCCACACACACTGGTATCCTGCCTACACACACTACCTACAATGGTATCATTGTCCCATTTTCTTCTCAAAAGAATTTGATCTGGATTACTTCAGAGTGATTGCTGCATTAATCTAATTTAATGAGGGAAGTTTTGATGACCTGTACCTAAAATCGAGGGTCTTCATTACAATCGAGTTGTTTGAGTATATCCTAAACATGTTAAACTGGATTGAGATCCAGGGATTTTGGTGGCCATAGAAGATGCTTGAAGTCTCTCTTACTGTATGCTCCTCAAACCATTGGTGTACAATTTGACATGGTGGTAATGGAGAATTAATGTAAAACAAGATATATATAATCTTGTTGGTTAAATTAGTTGTGCTAGTAGGAACTCCTTTGTGGATTATTCCATTGTTCTTTCAAATTAATTTGGTGGAACAGACTGCCCTATGTGTCATGTTTGGGAAAATGGTTTGAAGTGCACAGTTCAATATGTTGTACTTATGTGGCCTATAGCCATGTTGCAGATGTATTGCAGATGTATCATAGTAGATCCTAGCCTATTGCACTACAAAGTGTTTTTTTTTTCTTTTTCTGAGAAGCAAAAATCAAAGCCTATATACCCCAATGACGTGACTATCCTGCAATGAATGTCATGCTTAAATTTCAGTTACGATTGTGTCTTGTAGCGGGCTCCTATGGTTTTCAGCAGACTGTGTGTTTTTTGGTTTTTTTTGTCAGCTGTTTTTCAAACATGCCTGGCAGCTGTGCTTAGCAAGACTGTCAATACGTTGACCACAGGGTCAAGAGTTAACCCAAAATTACATGGAGTAAAGTAGAAACAATAATGTTTTCACATTCGTGTCAGTGTTGCAGAAGATGCAAAAGAATGATTGGAAAGCCAGAGAAGCGGTCGCAGTTCTCCAGGGTATCAAGCACGAGAAGCTGTACTTGTGATTGACTATGATCAATAGTATTGATAACGGATGTGCTGTGTGTTTATATTAAAACAGAAAAAATGGTCAGAGTCCGCGCACCCAACAAAGTAAATCATTGTGACTCAGATCCCTTTGTCTTTAAATCATTGTGAATTATTGTCTGAATCTCATTTGGTTCAGTTTAATGAGAAGCAGTGTTCAAGCCAACAAAGAAATACCTAAAGTAATGTATATGTGTTTGTATGGCGGAGTCAAACATACATCTAATAATTAAATTGACAAAACTGTCTTTAAAAAAAAAAGACACTTTACTCCACTATTTATAAACAAGTGTTTTACCCTTTTCTTTTAATATCAAGCGTATTTGCTTTTTTTTTTAATGGATAGCTGTTGGTAAAACTGTGTCAGTGTTCTGGGGCTACGGATTATTATTATTATTATTATTATTATTATTATTATTGTAATGGTACAAGAAACACATAACAGTGTGGAGGACAATACTTTTTAAAATCCTTATGTGTTCTACTCCTATATCAACCAACTTTAGTCATTCCTAACTTACCTCTGATGCCCCTGATGAGTAGGTGGGTTAAAAATGGTACATTATATGTTGACTGGGGATTTCTCGTGCAATATTTATAAAACACTGCTGTATAGTGTTGCTGTACAAACCCAGAGACACTAAACACCTTTGGTAGAATGCCTTTAGTCTTTATTAACTGGCACTGCTGGCAGCATGCTCTACAGAACCATAGATGCACCCTTTAAAACATGAACCCTTCACACCGTGTAAGCAGTGCTTATATTGGACTCCGCTCAAGGCTTGGGGATGAAACTATGATTCTCAGAAGGAAGTTATTGTGAAACTTCAGGTTCTGTCTCTCTCTCTCTCTCTCTCTCTCTCTCTCTCTCTCTCTCTCTCTCTCTCTCTCTCTCTCTCTCTATACACACATACACAGCTGTTTTCTCAGGTGATTGGAATAGTTTACAGATCCAGATGCAGAACCTGATGCCTAGCCAATAGGAATGCCTCTAGATGTCACAGCAGTGTCTACCTGATCTGTGTACCAATACAAAAATGTGATGGCTCTTGCCAGTTCCTTAAATCCCCAAATAATCCTACTGTTTCTCTTCTCAACCTCTTTTGTGAAGTCTGCACTAACAGCACTATATGCAAACGTGCCTCCGAGATCTACTGCATGTAATTAAATTGCCCCCCTCCTTCAGGGAGAAAACATGAGCAATGCTTCAAGTGGCAGGTCAGTAATTAGCACATTAATTAATGAAGTGTTCATACATTTTACAGTTTTCAAAATGATTAGTCAGTAATTACTATACAGTAGCATTGTAATTCACATAAATGTATTGCAGAGTTTGTATATATTATGAAATTAATTACAATGTTATACTCTTAAGTGCTGTTTACTCACACTTTTAAATGATTGCTTGTTTTTTTGTTGTTGTTGTTTAAAGGGAGCCTGAACAGACATACCATTTTATTTATGACTGATAAAGATATTCAGTATGTGTGCTCAGTGGGTCCATTGTATAAATGCAGTGGACATATGGAGAGGCTGCACTTTGCAAACAAAGCATGCAAGACTACCTTCTCACCCATTTCAAGAATGTGTCTTTTGCACCAGTTACAGTAAATAAATGAATAAGAAAAAGTGTTTCAGACACACATCCTGAGGTAAGTTGCAATGTTAGAGCTGTCATTTGCTTATTTCACTTAAAACATTTCAAAGACGTCACTCTTTCAACACTGCAGACCTGCACACATCTAGGAAAGTTGGTGCAGACTGCTCCAGTAATATAGGAAAGATTAAATCGCTCAAAACAGCAGACAAGTAAACTTATGTAACCATACACATTATTCATTTATTTTCATTAAGACCCCTAAACCATGGTGGAAATAAGACTCCTGGTGCATAGCAGTTTAACCCATTCCAGGTTTTAGCTTGATTAGCCAGTGTATAGGTAACAAGCTCAGGTGTGTCTTATTAAATTCATACTAAAACCAGGAATGGACCGAACTGCTATGCAATTGGAGTTTTATTGTCATCCCTGTGAACTGTTTAACACCCACAGTAATACACTTTGGCTTGTGGCATGGTCTATCAGGTTGTCTCCCCCTGGAGGTTGCATTTGAAAGTGCAAGACCGACATTTATGAGATTTTACACACCCTCCTTGCGATTTTGCCTTTTTTTTATTCCATATACAGTTGGATTCATTTTGCAACCTCACTGCATTATAAGAGAATGTTGTTGTTTTTTTGTTTTTTTTTACTGTTCGCAAATTTTTCATATGGCAGTTTTAACAAATTATTTGAAAACAAAAGTAATATGAGGTAGAAGAAAAAAAGACTGAGTTAACTGATATCAAATTGCTTTTTCTCTTGCTTGTGAGACCATGATACACGAGAGGCAACATTAGCAATACTGTACCCTGTGCATAACTGAGCCAAACGTTAATAATATATAAATAGTATGCTACATAGAAAGATATATAAACTTTTTTTTGCATATATATTGCAGGCAAAATTCATATTTTTGGCAGCACAAGCCCTCTATTAGAGGTGTGCAAACCATTACTTTTGATGGGATTTTTGTGTTTCCATAATATTTGCAGTTCTGGGCCCTATTGACAAAACTGTTGCTTTCGGTAATGTGTTTATAAGGACTGTTTCTGAAGTGTTTAAAAATATATAACATTTATTTAAAAGAACTGCAAAAAAAGGAGGTTTAAATTAATTAAAATTATCTTTTAATGTTTTAATAGGGCCCACTATCTCTACCGGGGTCTTTTTGAGTCTTGAGCACACAGCAACAACTGTGTTGCTGGGTGTTGCATAGCTTTTTTTCTGCAGTGACGAGAACCAGCAGAACAGACAGACAGCAGACCTTTGGGGGTTTCTTATTACCAGAACAAATTCTACTGCCAGTTAGAAATTCCCAGAACCCGGCAGTGTAACACCAGGGCTCAAGAAAGATACATTTTATATTTAATTAGCCTTAGCTTTAGAGAAAGGGAAATATGTAGTTATAGGCAGGTAGGTATATTAAAACATGTTTTGTGCAGCTACTGTGCTGTGAAATCAGCTTTCATAGTGCCAGTACAAACCGTTTTTCTTCGTGTGCTGCAAACTATCAAGCCTTTAACCAAGATGTCAGATTCCAAAATGTCTCTTGTTGCCCCAGTAATACACAGGGTTGAACCATAGCAGCATCTTTTTTAAGACACAGAAATGGAGACTTGGGAATATGTTACCAGAAATTGCCAAGTCTTTTAATTTGTTTTATCATTTACTTATTTTTTATTTAGCTCTATTAGAATGGCCATCTAAATCAATTGGAACTTAATCATATATACAGGGATGCAGGGGAAGGGGATCAGCACATAATCTGTGGAGGGAGAAAAACTGGCATTAAATATATGCAGTATAATTATCTGTTTTGTGGCCTTAGAGTCAGCATTTTTTATCAACTTTTCATAAGATTACAGAGAATGAAAACAAGAAAAGCTTGCTTCAGCTTTTAGAAGATGTAAGCAATTTCACTAGAGCTCTGTCCCTTGAGACAGAAAAAACAGATAGAGAAAAAATAATCATGTTCTTGGTAAATAACCTATTATAATCTGATGTTTTTATTTAAAAATAAATATTGTTAATTACAACTTATGAGATGTTATTTATTTTAGTAGGGTGAGTATACATTAGGTATGCATAAGGTCTTCAAATACAAATAGTGCATATGCTTGTTTTTGTTCATATTGAAACCCAAATGTGAAATACAGTCCATAGCCCCACTGTGAGTTTCACATATGATACTAACTTAAGTGTTTTTCTGTTCTTTAAACATGCTGCATTGACTTACTTCTATCTTGGATAACAGGTTGTCCTTGAAAACCTTTTCAAACTCATTAAAAACCTTAGATGGGATACTTCAATGGAGACATATTGTGGAGCTCAGTGAGGCATCAGTTGGACAATCCTGGATTAGACAATTACAAAATACTGAATCACAGGGATATTAAGTTAATGTTGGAGATTATAGGGAACACATTTGATCTTTCAGAGCTTGGAAGACAAAAACTTGCTCTTGTTCCATAACCTTAATGTGAGGTTTTCCTAGGAAAAGATTACTGTCATAGGGAAACGATAGTAAACACTCCACAGGCATTGGCCCCTCAGAATTGAAAGATTACTCCAGCTTCACTACTTCTCCATCTGGAATCACAGTGAACCAGATCACCAGAAAATAAGGAAGGGAATTATATGAGACAATCAGAAATCCAAAAACAAGGGCAGCAGTGTGCAGTGGTTAGGACTTTAGACTCTTGACCGGAGGGTTGTGGGTTCAATCCCAGGTGGAGGACACTGCTGCTGTACCCTTGAGCAAGGTACTTTACCTAGATTGCTCCAGTAAAAACCCAACTGTATAAATGGGTAATTGTATGTAAAAATAATGTGATATCTTGCAACAATTGTAAGTCGCCCTGGATAAGGGTGTCTGCTAAGAAATGAATAATAATAATACTAATAATAATGCTTGATTGAATAATACCAGTATACAGCATATAGCATTTCCTTGCAGTGCAATATATTTCAATAATGAAATATTTGTAAACCACAAAAGTCTAAATCAAATTCACCCAAAGGTCTGGCAGACAGTGATGTTCCCACATGAAGGACCGTTTTATCATTTACTGGGAAAGATTCCCTGGTTATGCCACGTAAAAACAAATTAAATCACAACCTGCACTATTCATTATCATTGATTTCGACAGAACATCACTCCGTTATTGCTTAGCTTAAAATGTGGTTTTAGTTGCAGAAATATTCAAACTAGAATGTGCTATTAAAATGAACTTTAGCCTTTGATCAATCAACGATTATTTATGGGTCACTGGAGCGGGTTAAAAAATTACTAAATGGATTTAGAGGCAATGTAATCACCATAGAGATTACATTGTTTAAAAGATTCTTCCAAACAAGCAGAGATGGGTATCAAATAAAATATTATTATTATTATTATTATTATTATTATTATTATTATTATTATTATTATTATTATTATTATTATTATCTAAAAGTTATACTGACTGAACATACATGGCTTTGTCAGTTTCCTTAAAATTACATAGACAGACCCTTTGAAATTAAAGCTGGGTGTCAGTTTTATTCAGTAGAGGCCAGTGTCTAAATTGCGCCGAGGTATCAAAAGTGAAAAACTTGTGCTTTACTGTTTCTGTAGGATATACCGAATTGGAATCCCTATAGAAATAAACGGGGCAGTCACTTCCATGCTTTCACACCAATCCCACTTCTCCCGAGTGTAACCACTGGGAACGAAGAACCTGAAGATCTCCTGAGAGAGACTGAAGTGTATAAGGCAGGACCAGTACCTTTTGTTCCGTTATTTAAGAAGCAGTACTGTATAGAGCAGCTGATACAACTCAATCAGGAGGCTTTGAACAGAATCAAATAGTTTCCCACTGTGAAGAGTGAGGTACTGTACTGTATTTTCTCTAATGATTAACGTAAAACCTGTGTTGAAAGACAACCGTTACAAGCTGACTATTTACCTGTGCCTGGAGCTTAAAAACCGCTAATCCTGCTACCGATTGGAGGATAAGAAAATAAATACACATCTCCCAAATCAAGACTGGTGAATGTAAATGAGAAAAAGAGAAAACAGCAGGATCCGGGAAGTAATGCATGAAGGCAGCTAAAGGTCCCTGCCTCCACATTTAACCTCCATATTGAGGCAATAGCAGGCTTGTAGCATATGGAGGAGCCCGACCTTAATTGACAAGCGTCTGCTTACCAATTCAGCCCCCTCGTAGTAATTTGCATTATTTAGCATGTGTGTGCATTTAGGTAAAATATTTAATGCTTCCTGTTTCAATCCAATCTGTGTTGTGGTTGGCTCTGGCCCAGCTCAGGGGTCACCCGGCAATCCAGTGGCATATATGTGACAAAGCCTAATACGGCCACATGTAAAAACATGATAATAAAAGGAAATGTGACAATCAGATTTCTTGGGACCTGACTGGCGGACATATACCTCTTGTTCTGAGCAGCTCTCGCTGGGAGTTAATGAATGTATCTCTCATATTAGATTGATTGCTGCTAATAATTGCCGAAATGATTCGATCTGAATGAAGTAAGAGTAACAGAGTATACCCCCAACTCCCACCACCAAGAACAACACACCCCTCCTTCCTTTGCGTTATCCCTCCAACCCTCCCCCTCTACCTTCTTTCTCTCCCCAAAGGGTTTAACAAAGAGGCCTAAGTGCACTTAGCCGTTCTTGACATCTGTTGAAATTTTATCTGCTGGTAGCGGGAATTGGTCTAGTTTATTGTGAAGACCAAGTAGCTACAGGAAACTGACTGCATGTCTGCAAAAAAAAAAAAAAAAATGGATTGTGTGTGTTGGGAAGGGGGGTGAACTGGGAAGTGGGGGCTACATTAGCACTTATAGCCTGCAGTTATAAGAAGACCAGCATTTTATAATGGAATTTGGCAGTATGATTTTAAGAAACTGTCTCCATCTACGGTGTAATCTATTTTTTCTATTACTTTTTTTTTTTTTTTTTACATACATGAACAAATGTAATTCCTTTTTTCCATTATGCCTACCCTGTTAAGTGGGGAGATATTCTATATCTATTGGCATTCTTGTTGTTTGCTACGCATCATGCACAGGTTTGTGGAATGAAATGTGATTTTGCATATGGGTAGAGAGTTTGGTGCAGTTATTAATGTTACAGATTCAGTCAGTAGTTAGCACTGTGACCCTCTTTTAAGAATTGACCTAGTGCTCAACTCAGTCGATTTATGTGTCTTACTGTTGCTTTTTCTCAAAACATTCAAAGTGATTTTTTTTTTTTTATTGACATGCAGTATTATTTGTTCTTACCACATATTGTTTTTAACTTTAGAATTTTGGGACTATTTGTGAGGGTTCTGAAGATTAGAATTAGAATTCCGTTTGAACGTTTGCAGTTTGGTATGTTCTCAATGATTTAAATAAAAACAAATATATATGGAAAAAATAAGGTGCCCTTTAAGGAACTAGACATTCAAGCCTGCGGTGAACTGTTCCCCATGAAGGATTTTTGCTGAAGAAAAAAAAAAGAAAACATTGCAGGGCTCAACACTGGCAGTTAAGCCTTTTCCAGGTCAAAGATCATTTTTGCACCTTCCCGGGAGCTCTGTGCATTAAGTGGCTCACCCTTGACACCCAGCGAACGTCTCTTTAGATGTGTCTAACAATTTGACTTAACACCCTCCAGCATTTACTGTGCAAAAACAGCTATAAACTGCAGGGAGTTTCCAGGCTTTCAAATATGGCAAACCACATATTGTTAGCCTAAAAAAAGGGAGTCTAATAGCCAGGTGCTATCAAGATAAGCTGACAGTGCCTTAAACCAGTTGAACTTAGTTAGAGATCATGACCAACAGGACCATTATTTAATTGTGTCTTTTAGCCAAAATTGAATCATTAATGAAAACTACCCAAATGTACATTATTTTGTTTGTGGCACAGATAATAAATGCTGTTCCCTTTTGCTTACATATATATGGTAAAGATTCTAGGGAATTTGCTATATGAGATGCACTTTCACCAATGCTCTGAACATACCCCCTCCATTCACGTACTGTATCAGCGCAGCCAAGCACATTTAGCTATCTCAATTCTTAGTCCAGTAGTGCCTCATCTAACTTCTATAATAGTTTTACTTGGATGTTGTCCTATATTACTTCTGGCTATTAAGGATGCTTTCCTGAGGTTTTAGTTCACCGGGTCAAGATATCTTGTGGTTTTCCAGGGCTTTTTGTGTTTGCCAATGCTTTATCGTAAATGCTTTATCGTAAGTACATATGCAGGGAGATACCTACTTAACTCCAGTCGTAATTTATTCTTTAGACTATAAAGTGTAAGATACACTTTAGACGTTCATAGAAGCCCAATGAATACATTAGAGCTATGAAATGACCATTACCAGTAAGCTGGGCCATAACCAGAGCTGACATTCCACTCAGGTTTCAAGCTATAGCTGGCAGTGTTTATATGACTGCTTGGTATTTACTATTCAACCTCCAAATCTATGTTACACAGCAAACCAAAAGAGAAAATTAAGGAGTCTTCTGTACTTTACCAGAATTTTTACATGAGCATCGGCATTGATGATGCAAAAAAACACCCGAGGACACGACCTCTGTGTCCTCATAGCTCATTATGGCTATGTTAGTAAGGCACTATTATGTTCTGTGTTTGTAAATTATCAGAACATATTGGCATAGAAAAAGTAGAACTTCCTCCTTTAATTTCTGACATTGTGTGGGTAGATTGTCAGCCAGTTCCAACTATTCATTCTGTTATTTAGGCAATTTGTGATCAAAAGAATTTGCTTCCAGAGTGAATGTAATTGATGACATTGAGCCCATTGAATGAACTGTAAAGAAAACACATTATTTTGCATGTTCACAGATAATGGTAAAAAGAATCATCATTTGCTTTATTTATACAGAACTGTCAATTGCTATTCTATTACAGCACTAATCGCTTGACTTAAGAAAAGGACACAGCGCCATTAAAATATCACCATTAGGCTGCCAATAATGCCAATGCATGCTGATCAATTTAATTATCATGCTAATTTATAGCAATGGAGAAAATTTGTTTTTATTATCATTGGCGGTACACCACCATCATGAAGTACATTTGAACACAGAAACCATATGCTTTCTTTCGTGTATACTACTTTTTTAAATAAGAAAAATAAAAAACAAAATCTTCTCTTTCTAATCTTTTTATGTCCATCTGTGAGGATGAGTGCCCGCTATCACACCCCTATTTTGTTTTCTGGGCTTATTTGTACTACTTTATATCGCCCATTCTCTTTGTGCAATCAATTCCTGTATGAACACATTTCTGCAGAATACATTTATTATTATTATTATTATTTATCCAGTATGATCCCAAGTGGGGGTTTTTTCTGATCTTTAGCATTTGTTGTTGGTTTCACCTCACTTTTTCTTTGTTTAATAATTCTTTTTTGTTTTGTTTTTACTAAAACTTCATTTTCCTTATTACATTCCAGTTAGGATTTAATATTTTTTGTAGCATCTTCCCTGTTTCTCATTTACATTTGAAATCTATATTATGATCTGATGCTTTCGTGCTGTTGTACAGTACTTTGATCTTCATCAAACAGACGACACATTTGTAAAATAGGATGCTGTCGTTCACCATATAGAATAAGGATCACTGACAATTGTGGATCTCCATGTGTTTTAACCCTAACACAACATTTGCATACTACTTATAAGCTGCTAAATTTGCTGTTAAAAGGAACAATAATCTTTCAGATATGTCTTGTGTCTTTGTGTTCTATATATCTGTAACCGCATCAATATCTGTGCATGTAATGTGTGTATATATATATATATATATATATATATATATATATATATATATATATATATATATATATATATATATATATATATATATATATATATATATATATATATATATATATATATATATATATATATATATATATATATATATATATATATATATATATATATATATATATATATATATATATATATATATATATATATATATATATATATATATATATATATATATATATATATATATATATATATATATATATATATATATATATATATATATATATATATATATATATATATATATATATATATATATATATATATATATGATATATATATATATATATATATATATATATATATATATATATATATATATATATATATATATATATATATATATATATATATATATATATATATATATATATATATATATATATATATATATATATATATATATATATATATATATATATATATATATATATATATATATCCAGCACCTTTCTCTTCATATTTGTAAGGTTCCATCTACACAATATATGTTTATATATCTTTATCTGGAATCTGCTGTACGGATGTACGATTGTAAACATTCCCCAAGAAAATTAAGTACCTATAAAAATATAATTCAATTAATGAAAACCAGAATGGTTTGTAGGGAGACAGAGGGAAGAAATATGGTTTTCCCATTAATCTGAATGGTTAGAACTCTAATTCACAAGCATTGCCTATTCGGCCACTTGACGAGATTGGGAGCTCCTTAAAAAAACAGGGAGGCACAGAGATGACAAATCTTTCGCCGTTGCTATAAAACACGCAGATCGGTAGCACAAAGCCATAAGAATATATTGACTGCGGCCCAAACTCATCAGAAGATTGATCAATCCAGCCTACTTGCATTAATTGTGAAATAGAAAGAGCGATGCGATCAATGATGGGAATGAAAGTGCAGCGGTAATGATGCCACATCTAGCTAATCCAATAATGGAGAGACTGATGTATAGTGTATTGGAATTCCACTGTTCGGGCCCTGTCACAATAAAGTATATCCTGCAATTATGTGAAAAAATTGAGCAGCTAGCAGCCGGGCCGGCCTAATCAGACAGTGCCACATTCGTTTTTAGTGATTAGACACTAAATTAAGAGGCCCTCCCAAGGTTCTAGTCTGTCTGCATTGTTGAGATGAGGTGTGTTTGGTCTATGCGGGGAAAAATGCAAATAGTCTACAATGTTTGATCCATGTTTGTTTTGTGCACAACTGCTGTTTAGTGAACTTCAAATGAAGTTTGCAATATCAAAGTGTGTTTTGAAGCCACCGGTCCAAGTCGCATTTTGAAAAAAAAAAATTAAAAAAAACCTGTGTTTGGAGTGTCTGAAGGGCTGTGATTGGAATCCATTGTTAACAGGTTTAGATGGATTCTTTTTATGTTTTGTTTCCTGCAGTTAGCTGTGCCGTTATTCCTAGAACACCCTCTTCCTCTTTTTTATATATTAGTTTTGTAAAGATGTCATTGATTGTCAGTTAAAAGTAGCCACTATCAGGTACAGACTACAGTTCATCTCGGAGAATTCCAAACTATATATATATATATATATATATATATATATATATATATATATATATATATATATATATATATATGCCTTAGTGGCATAAATAACTAGCATTTAAAAGCAAACAATATAATACCTGTTGAAAATCTGCCAACTGTCTCTGTTATGCATCTATACACAGTTCTTTTTTTGTAACAGAAATAAGCTACCAAGGGACAAAACAGTGTCCACATCCCTGTGATTACTAAGAAATGACTAAACAGCTCTGACCTTTTAGTAAAGCTTGTATTTACATGAACACTTTGTTTTGTACAAGAAGACAGTTGCCCAAATTAAAAACATCACTTTAATTATGATTTGTGATTGTCAACTATATAGCAAACTAGCAAATTAAAAAAAGTAATAATGCACACACAGAGAACTAATTGAAAAATGAATAAAGTATTGGATATTTTAATTTTGCAAAAGTAAAATCTATGGTAATTAATTCAAGAAGCACCAAAAATAAATAGACTACAAATATGAATATTACATAAATACATACACAGTATAATAAATGACATCCGAGGAACATTTAAATCAATACTATCTGACACAAATAGTTTCATAAGGAGCAAAACTACATTTAGAAGTACAATCACGTACCGGTACATTCGTAAGAATACAAACACCACAGATCATTTAAATACATTTGTTTTAAAGAAGTTAATAGAACATGAATATTTAAAATGATTATAAACACATAGCTAATTAAATGATGTGATTCATTTTAAAGTAATCATGAAGGAGAAGCACACATTTAAAGAACTGCTGATAAAGGTTTTAAAATCAATTTTCAAACCTCTTGCCATCACTGCTCCCCCCTTTAGTGTTGTCTATTCATTTCTTTTTGTGTGTTTTATACTTTGTCAAGACTGTGTTGTACATCAAAAAATGCTAGAACAAATCGTATAGATGTGGCTGCTTCCATGCATTGTAGTTCACTGTCTCTCCAGTGGTCTAGCTGTAATCACACTCTGTGACTACAGCAGTTGATCCATAGTGTTTTAATGTTTTTGAAATATTTGCATATCCTAAAAAAAAGTGAAAAACTAAAAGAAACTTGCCACAAAAAAGGGAGGCTGTACTAATTGGAGGTAAAAAAAAATGTAGTGTGCTTTTAATAAAACACACTTAGACAATGATATGTAAATATCAGCACAGGGTATTTCAAATACAATGACTACCTGTGTTAAAATACAAACATCTCTATAGCCAGTTCACAGCAGCTAGTAAGGAAACTAAAACTGTCAAATATATCAATTTGGCTATCAGACTTTCTTCTAATTTAACTAGAGGCACATCAGGTAAAATGGAAATACACTGATGGTAGAAACCCCAAAGGAAGTAGTCTTTTAATAAGCAGTCCAGCTCTGAGAATTCATTTAGACTTCACCGACACTGCTAATGATCTGGTGTTACAATATGTAGCCTACACTGCTAATGCTACGGCTTAACTTTCTTTGCCTGAGCTTTACTGTACATCCTAGCACATCTTACAATTTATGTGCTGTATGGAAAACCCCACTAGCATGCCAGACGCTGTCTCATAGAAGCTTTCAGTTATTTTTTGTGTCTGTATCTCTACAGATATGCCTGTGTTCTTTTTCTCTCCTTCGCACACACTATAGCAAGCCACATTAAAAAAAAAAACAACAACAAAAAAAAACCTCTTTATACACTTAGTCTATGTATCCTATCCTTAATTTAATGATATGGGAATATACCTGTCTGGATGGTTTAAATATGTCTCAAAGGGGTTATTGCTAAATAAATAATTCTGTAGATCTTACCAGTCATGCACTTTCAATTGCTTTGTTATTCTTATGTGTGCAGTTTGTAAAGAATTATAGCAAACTTGTATTTTCCTTAAAATGTTACCTACCATCATGGTTAAGACAACTCTTAGTTTGTATGTCTTGCTTTTAGGTATTCAGTTCAGTTCACATCCAAGGTCATTTCACCCTTTTTTGGGGTCAGGTCACTGGCTGCAAACCATGGCCACCTTCCATATTGTAGCTTTTTGAGACGGTTTCCGTAGACCATACTGATCACAGTACGAAAATAAAATGCCTATTCCATGCACCTCTTTTTAAAAACCAGCCTGGGTGAGTAATGAGTTAACGCATAGCAACCAAATTACAAATGACATTCCGTGCTCTCTAAATCACAGCTTTATCTGAGCATTTAACATGTTACTGTATAGCAAGGTGTGTGTTATTAAGAAGGCAATTTAAATATGATTGAATGTTGATGGAAGCTAAGGTACATCAGTCTTTTATCAGAGATAATGTTAAAACAGTGGGCCTCATAATAGGTTGGAAATGCACAAATATAAAAAAAAAACACGTAGATAAAGAACATTAAATGATCCATCAAGAGAGGCCATTAACCCACAAACAGCAGAGATGTGAGTGACTTCATCAGCCACTTGCGAGAGAGAGGCTCTTCATGCTCCTACAAGCCGATAGACTTCATTCACTTACATACGTGCCCGTTTAGATTTTTTCAACATATTGCCTTACTTGATTCATATTTTGACCAAGATATGGTATGCACTGTATCTATTCACTGTAAAGTGGTGAAAATAAAGAGCAAGAAGCATGAAAATTACTTTTTAATGGCCATTTAACAGCATACTTACCATTTTCAATGTTTACAGTCTTTTGGGGGGTTTTGCAGCACTTTTTGTAATAGTTAAGTTTTTTTGTTTTTTCTTTTTGTATTTAATTTTTTTTTTGTGCTTGTGTGTACTCTTTCTTTTACGGAAGCCCATTTCCGCCACCAAAAAAAAACAAAAAAAAAACGAAATACATTTTAAATTTCCATTATAAGGTTGACATACTATCTCGTTATTTCAACTTAGCATCTCGTTATTTCGACTTAATATCTTGTTATTTCGACTTAGTATCTTGTATTATTTAGTTAAGTCTGGAATAGATGTGTTTGGTTTTAATACAACATGTTATTTTTTTTGTGTGTAGCATATTAAAATAAAATGAACCAATTAGGTGCTGTGTATGTTTTTAGGTGTGTTAATAATGTTAGTTTCCTTCAAGCCATGTCTTGTCTCGCAGTTCATTATTTAAGCATGGTTATGTTACAGAAAAGATTAATAGCTACATAGATCCTGAAACAGTCTTTTTGTTTTTTGGGGTTTTTTTGCTATTTTTGTTAAGCGCTGTACAAGTGATTTAATGTTGTTCATTATGTCCTGAATTTGCTTTAGTTCTAGGAACGTCAAGTCTCACTAATTTAAGGAACAGTTTCAAAAGCAGAAAAGCAATTGGTGTTTAAATAATATTGCCATATATGAAGGACAAATCCTTGGCAATAAAGATGGACACATACCATAGATACTTGACAGTGAGGTACAACCATTACATTGAAAATGCATAACGAATAAATAGGATTTAAAAAACAAACAAAAAGTGCAAACATCTAAACCTTAACCTGCTGCATTTAGATAATAACAATCTTAGGAATCCTACACAGCCAAGCTTGTTCTGTAAAGCACGTGTGGAACCAGATTTATACATATACATAATACTGTCACTCAAAAAAGATTAAACCTTGCATATCAATATGTAGCACATGAAGATACTACAAATTCTGTTTTAAATCTTCACTCCAGTGTTTCCCTGTTTAACATAAGAGTGCCTTTACCACACAGCAGATGCTGTTTACCCATTTATACAAGGTGCTAGTAGAATATCTGCTTTCCAAACTAATTAACTCTTAATGGCTAGCATGTTAGCGTCAGTAAATATTTTGCATGCAGCAATAGTTTTCCCTCTCCGGGATCGTATAATCTGAGCAAGTTCAAACTAATGTGTTGAATAATAATTCCTTTGAAATTTGCCTTTGTTCTCTGAAGTTCCGAAGAATTTCGATTTTTTTAAATGTGAAGATTCTTATTGAATCTTCTGTGGTATCTAGTAAACCTAACTTCATTTCCAAACAGTTAATGCCAAAGTGTACCTTAGCGTAAACAGAAAGAGTGTAATTGCTTTATTTTCCAATTATTGGAAAGTAAGGCACACAATACCCACCCTTTCTTTCAAATCCGCAGAGAGTGGTAAATGTGCATTCTGCTTTTTAAGTCTCTGATTTATCCCCCCGGACTTGATAAAGCTGCTTCCATGAATAAGGCAGAGCAATTTAAGGTGCTCAGGAGTTTAGCTTTCATAAACATAATAATTAAGATTACAATTTTCATTGTCAGATTTCTACAATGGTGAAACACGATCAATATTTCTGTAGATATTAATGTCAGTTCTCTGATGTCAAATAAAAATAAGGAAAGATAGGGACAACGTATGCACGCAGACCTGTTGAGTAGTCCTTTTATGGGTATGCTCCAGCAGGTCAGACGGGTATCTCTTTATTATGAACATCACTAATAAAACAGCCCTGCGTTGTCTTAGATTCTAATATAAATAGATCTGTTCATGATGCCTTATGGCCCAGGATTTTTCAAAGAATATGTGCAGGATCATTTCTGTAAAGCCCTGCCACTTGATAGTATGAGACTTGTTTTTAGGTTGGTTGTTCCATCGGTAGCATATAAGCTTTGGGTCAAAGATTGATGAATACTGAGCGGTCCCCACAGTCTCCCCTAGTAAAGGCACAACCGTGTGCTGTGCTTGTTCATGTGCAGTGCTGGTTCGAATCCTGTTTGCGCCAAGTTACAAACTGGATTGAGTTATAGAGGAAAATCGTCTAGGAATGGATGACCTCATCTTGCTTCAGCATCCCCTACGAGTCAAATGCCTGCATATCTTAACTGAAGTTAACTTTGTAAATGTGTTAGTTGAACCAGCAGGCCTCCATAGTGCCTGGGGAAGAAAAGCAGCTCTTAATTTCATCACCAAGGGTAGTAACTGTAAAATCACTATAACATGAAAGAGATTGTAAAATCTGAAGACACAGGGTTGGGATCCTAGCAATGTAAAAGTGCATCAAAAATAAAATTTTGGTGAATATATTCATCAAAGAGTAAAAGTTCCCCCTAAACTGATATTATTACACTGCTAATTACTAAGGCTAATAGTGATTCCAGGTTGCTATGAATCTTTAGATCTTAATATAGTAGAAAGATGGGTGACAAGACCAACAACTGGTTAAAATAAACTAAACACTGTACATTGCTTACCTGTATCCCCAGAGACATCTTTGAAAGACCTTAATTTTTGACAACTACAAACATCTGTATTGAAACAGTTGTGCCACCATAAAAAGCACCCAAGCCAATGAGGATCAATGTGTTGCCTTTTTTAGTTTTTAGTTTGGCACAGAGCAAACTAAAAAGGCAACACATTAGATGTCCTTATTTCCTGATTAGATTTACACTTCAAAAGAAAAAAAAGAAGTTCAGAAGATATGTTAATACGGCAAAATGTTAACTTGAAAACTGGAGGTATGACACTCAGTACCTTTGGCTTGTCGGTGCTTGAAGTTGGGTCAGTTTAAAGCTCTTAATTGAGATAACTAGCAGAAGAAACATAAGAGTCATGAGAAAAGTGTGTATTTAAATATATACATGTATGTGGCTTCAGGGCTGCCAGCAGATAAACATTCAAAGACATCATTACTGTACGATACAATCTTTCTCAATATTTACTGTATGTAGGTTTTAGAGATACAGTAGTGATGGAACATGGCTTATCAAGGCAGCTAAATGGAATGTCCATCTTGCTGCAAAGACTTCAAAATTAAAAAGATTGTCCTGTCAATGTTTCTGTGTTTGCAGGCTAATCTGTAAGCTGTTTCTTAGATCGTATTAGAACTTCCCCTATGATTTAAGGTGTCAAGCCTCTTTTCCAGGGTCTACAGCCAAATTTCATTATTCAGTGACTTGGCATAAACTGGTCAAGTGAATTTTGAGCCACCCTCCACATGAGACAGAGTGGGAGTTGAGCCATAGTTGAGACAAAGCCAATAAACAGATGAACTGTGTCCTGTATATTTTCATGTTCAACTGAAAATTACTAACAAGGTGTTGTGACATTTCCGTGGGTCAAATCTAAAGGCGTTTGGATAATGCTAAAACAAGCTAATTATAATGTGGATGAGCAGTAGTTTACCTCAGAGATAAAAAGAACAGATGTGCAATATATGGAAAGGATAAGAATGAGTTCACTATTAAATACTAAAAAGAAAGGAAGACCCAGTTCTGAGGCTTGTAATGCCACACTAATTGTTAAGATAAGGCTGTTTTACCCACTGAAGAAATGCACAGCGCACCCAATTAGGCATCACCTGACGCTTCTAGCTCTCTGTTGTGTCAGTTATGAGCATAATCAAGAGGTTTGAATATTGACATCTGAACAGTAATTATTCTTTTGACTATTGCACACTGATGTGCAAAAATAGCAATGCTGTACCCTCTCTCTCTGACTTCTAGTACGTGATGACATGGAGGCTGACTGTAGAATGCAAGCTTTTAAAATCAGCCATCTTGTTAAATGAAAAGACAAACGGAAGGAATCGCAGGGTCATGTTAAGAGAAATATTTCGATTTATCAATTCTCAAAGCTCATATTCTAAATGGAAAGAAAAAGAATAAACCATTTAATACAATCCACAGGTCCCCAAATTACATACATATACATTAAATTAAATGAGTGGTTTCATTTTGAAAAAAAAAAGAAACTTATTTATTGTGTTATTTACTTTCTTTACTGCTTATCATTTGCATATATATATATATATATATATATATATATATATATATATATATATATATATATATATATATATATATATATATACTGTACAAAAGTTTTAGGCAGGTGTGAAAAAATGCTGTAAAGTAAGAATGCTTTCAAAAATAGACATGTTAATAGATTATATTTATCAATTAACTAAATGCAAAGTGAGTGAACAGAAGAAAAATCTAAATCAAATCCATATTTGGTGTGACCACCCTTTGCCTTCAAAACAGCATCAATTCTTCTAGGTACACTTGCACAAAGTCAGGGATTTTGTAGGCATATAGGCAGGTGTATGATTAAACAATTATACCAAACAGGTGCTAATGATCATTAATTCAATATGTAGGTTGAAACACAATCATTAACTGAAACAGAAACAGCTGTGTAGGAGGAATAAAACTGGGTGAGGAACAGCCAAACTCAGCTAACAAGGTGAGGTTGCTGAAGACAGTTTACTGTCAAAAGTCATACACCATGGCAAGACTGAGCACAGCAACAAGACACAAAGGTAGTTATACTGCATCAGCAAGGTCTCTCCCAGGCAGAAATTTCAAGGCAGACAGGGGTTTCCAGATGTGCTGTCCAAGCTCTTTGAAGAAGCACAAAGAAACAGGCAACGTTGAGGACCGTAGGCGCAGTGGTCGGCCAAGGAAACTTACTGCAGCAGATGAAAGACACATCATGCTTACTTCCCTTGCAATCGGAAGATGTCCAGCAGTGCCATCAGCTCAGAACTGGCAGAAAACAGTGGGACCCTGGTACACCCATCTACTGTCTGGAGAAGTCTGGTCAAGTGGCCTTCATGGAAGACTTGCGGCCAAAAAGCCATACCTCCGGCGTGGAAACAAGGCCAAGCGACTCAACTATGCACGAAAACACAGGAACTGGGGTGCAGAAAAATGGCAGCAGGTGCTCTGGACTGATGAGTCAAAATTTGAAATATTTGGCTGTAGCAGAAGGCAGTTTGTTAAGCGAAGGGCTGGAGAGCATACGAATGAGTGTCTGCAGGCAACAGTGAAGCATGGTGGAGGTTCCTTGCAAGTTTGGGGCTGCATTTCTGCAAATGGAGTTGAGGATTTGGTCAGAATGAATGGTCTCCTCAATGCTGAGAAGTACAGGCAGATACTTATCCATCATGCAATACCATCAGGAGGCATCTGATTGGCCCCAAATTTATTCTGCAGCATGACAACGACCCCAAACATACAGCGAAAGTCATTAAGAACTATCTTCAGCGTAAAGAAGAACAAGGAGTCCTGGAAGTGATGGTATGGCCCCACAGAGCCCTGATCTCAACATCATCGAGTCTGTCTGGGATTACATGAAGAGAGAGAAGCAACTGAGGCTACCTAAATCCACAGAAGAACTGTGGTTAGTTCTCCAAGATGTTTGGGCCAACCTACCTGCCGAGTTCCTTCAAAAACTGTGTGCAAGTGTACCTAGAAGAATTGATGCTTGATGCTGTTTTGAAGGCAAAGGTGGTCACACCAAATATGGATTTGATTTAGATTTTCTTCTGTTCACTCACTTTGCATTTAGTTAATTGATAAATATAATCTATTAACATGTCTATTTTGAAAGCATTCTTACTTTACAGCATTTTCACACCTGCCTAAAACTTTTGCACAGTACTGTATATATATATATATATATATATATATATATATATATATATATATAATATTATACACACACACAGGTAGTGGACAAAAAAATGGAAACATCTGGGTAAATGAGGGACATCAAGTATATTGAAAGCAAGGGCTTCCACACAGGTGTGGCTCATGCGTTAATTAAGCAAATAACATCCCAGCATGCTTAGGGTCATGTATAAAAATGCTGGACAGGCCTGGTTGCCTATAATTATGGCTAGCATGGCTGCAAGAGGAGACCTCAGTGACTTTGAAAGAGGGGTGATTATTGGGGCGCGTTTGGCAGGAGCTTCAGTGACCAATACAACTCAACTTGCTGATGTTTCACGAGCAACGGTGTCTACGGTGATGTCGGCATGGAACTCCGAGGGAAAGACATCATCAACAAAGGGCAACAATGGGCGTAAGCGCATACTCCAGGATCGTGATATCTGTGCATTAATTTGAAGTGCAAGGCAAAACAGGCGAGCAACTGCAGAACAATTGACTGCAAATTTCAACCTGGGGCGTGAGAAGCCAGTTTCATCAAAAACGGTCCGCCGAGAACTCCACAGAGCGGGATACCATAGTGGCCCAACGCCCAATTAAGTGATTTTACATTGGTGTTTCCATTTTTTTGTCCACTACCTGTATAATATATAATTTTACTCTACCCTGTCTTTTTCTTTGATTGGCAAGTGATACGTCTTGAACAGCTTGATAGAATGAAATGCCTTTTTGCATGCCCTTTAGTCATGCAAAAAGGGAGTGAAAGCTCCAGAGGTTAGGTCAGGATGGTTAAACAATTCATTTAGCCACACACCATGGTGATACTGCAACAAGGTGCTCATGCTGTAGTACAAACAATGTATATATATATATTAGTGCTGATCAATGGCAGGTTGCGATACCAGGTGATTGTTATCCCAGTACTACCACCATGGGTTCTAGTGGGGACTGTAGCTGTCAACTGAGGAAGGATTATGAAATCAGAGTTGCCGGTTTGAATCTCTGACTGAATCTCGGTTATGTCTGTTGAACAGGGGTCATTCTTAACTGAATGTTAAGTTGCCTCAGGGCCACAAAAGGAAATCTAATTTCACGTTTGCCATTTCATGCAAAGCCTGCCACTGCTTTCTTATGAGCCATTTTGAAAGCTAACCTAGGGGGGTGCGAAGCTATATAACCCTAATGATCATCCCCCGTTATGGTTTTGACAACCTCATGGAAATTAAGTATTTTGTGAGCCTCTGACTGGCATATATCTGCCTGTATATGGATAGTACTCTACGGAATGAATTACCGTCAGCTTCTGAACCCTACTGTATTACACCTAGGTAGATTGGGTTATTATGTGTGCTGTAGAACTTAAAGGCATGCATGAAAAGGCTGATACACAGGGCTGAATACCAATGAGTTTGAGACTTGAGCTATGTTCTAAGAACGATGCTTTGGGCCCAAGATTATTTGGCAGCTCTGGTTTACACCTTTTCTTCTATACATTTCTTGATATTAAAAAAACACAGAAGCAAGACCAGACCAGTGAAATAACAGATGCTATCCATATATTATTATTATTATTATTATTATTATTATTATTATTATTATTATTATTATTATTATTATTATTATTATCTTGGATGAACGATCAAAATGTTGATCAACTTTCAACAGCGTGTCATTGTCAAGAAAAACAAAATAATTGTGACATCCACTCAATGCATCAATTATTAGAGATCTTTTCACTATCTGACAGCGGGGTTGCAATAGTGATGGTCTTCTCTCCATTCAAAACAGTGCAGAAACCCACAAACAAAAGTACTTGCAGTGGCATTCATGAATTAAAATGACAAACTTTTTAAAATGTCATTTTACTTTCAGCTCTGGAATAGTAAAATCCAATTTTTACCAGACATAGTTTTTGAATAGCACAGTACAGACCAAACCCAGGTCACTTAAATGTGAAATAATACATCTAGATCCTGTATGGATTTCAAACAGTTGGTCTTCTGTAAGAAGATTTAGATTAGATTCTGTGGTTGTTGTTTGTCATTTATTTTTGTTATTTTTTTTTTGTTCCTAAAAGTCATTCATTTTGGATTTGGAGGGCTCTTTCAATGCACAGGAGTTAGTTGTTGGCATTTTGTTGCAGATTGTGGAAATGCCACTGGTTAATTTATAGAAATGGACCAATCTCCATCTTATCTAGCAATCTGTAAAGTGTGATGACCTCAGCAAACAAGGGACCATAAACTGCCCTCGGTTTATAAGCTATTCTAGCCATGATATTTAAATATTAATCACAGGTCTTAAAAGGATTGTTATCCACTGCCAGTATGAAAATAAAAGCTTTGGGTTTTTGAAGTTATGGATGAAACACAATACAGTGCATTTCCCAGCTAAACAAAAAAGATAACACCTTCAGGGATGCCAAGGACCCAAACTAGCTTACTTAGCCACAGAACTCCGGAACTATGGAACTCTTTACTTAAAGGAAGTCTTGAGTAAATTCAGAAATGGACGTACAAATAAATACATTTGTCAACCTGCTATTATTTTGGAGAGTAAAATGAAAACACAACGTTGTTCTCAACAGCAGGGGCACAGCCTTGTCTTACCAATTCCTCTTTCATCCCACGACACTGTTGAGTGCACTCCCCTGCGTCAGCTTACTATCCTTATTCTTCACAGCCTCTACGTTCCGCTGCAGTCAGCAGAGTGCCACTTTACTGGCATTTTCTGATTCAGACTCTTCTCTTGCGCTATGGCTTCCAGAATTCATTGATGCCTCGACCCTTTTACTACCACCGTAGCTGGAAATAACTCCCATTGCAAAGCAACTTGAGCCATTCCAGGATTAGTAATGGGTTTCATCCTCTCTTTCCTCTCTGCATGTGGGTAGAGGATTCTTTGGGCAACTATTGCTTTCTAAGCGATATTCTCATGGAAAGTGTTAGGCCTGGTTCAGTATGAATATTACAGACTGTGTTCCACAATGAATTTTAGGCAGTAGGTGCCTCTGTCGCAGAGATATGAGCGGTTGCTTTAAGGGATGGAGCAGACACTGATTATTCACAAAGTTAAAGTCCCGCTAGAGACATGCAAACCTGATAGAAAGCATACAAATCTAACAAGAAATACGTTATTGCAATTGTAATCATGTATCCACCTGTCATTGAATCTGTGTAACATACATAATTCTTTAACATTTGTATGCATTTGTTTTCCTGGTCCAAAACCCCATCTTTCACAAGTAGGCTTATTCCTCCTGGGGACATAGGTCATGCAATGTGGGTGGTTGCACTGGGGAATGGAATGGTATCCATATTGTAAAAGAAGTGCAAGATTAAGTCTTGACCAGATAAAAGGCTAGCATCCACCTCTGAGGAATCAATAGAGGAATTTCCAAGGTATGAATAGCTGAATATATGGTCTATATAGAATTTTGCAATAGCTGTTCCAGAGAATGAAGAATGATGTATTTTTGCATATGGAAACATACAATATTGACAGACAGTGGGTTATTCTGTTTTCTTCTCTTTTTTTCACAGGAAGGTGGATTGATATGTTATGCATATCTGTTTGATTTTGACATTTAGAAACCACACCGTTGCTCAGAATACCTTTGCATTATGAGCCCAAACATATTGATTTGTCATTAAGTAGCTTTGTTTAGTGAAAAGCCTAATGTTAAATAACAACTAAACCATTATTCAATGTGGGAGTAATTTGTAAAGGCAAGGTTAACGTGTCCATCCCTGCCACTATCAGAGTAAATAATAATTGTGTTATGTGGAGTTCATATAAACCACTCTCACTTCACTGTAATCCATGTTTCCAGAGCAAGTAGAAATATGTTGTAACATTTCATTTAAAGTGAAACTGAATTGACAATAGTTCTATAGTGTGTAAGTATTGTAATATAATAGAAGAGTCAAGACAGTGAAGCAGGGTTGCATACATAAGTATTAGGAAGATTGGTCAACATTGCTGGAAGGTTAGACGACAACTGAATGCAAGGTTCATATGATGTTTCTGATGATGTATTGAATAACCTTACATTCCTTGTGATTAATTACAATTAATGGGTGGTCATAGTGAACCGAGTCAAGAAACACCAGGGATGGAAATAAGACTCCAGTCCTGGTTTTACTATGAGTTTAATAAGATACACCTAAGCTTGTTTTATATGCACTGTGGCTAATCAAGATTATAGTAAAACCAGAAATGGAGGGAAACTGCTATGCAATAGGAGACTTATTTCTATCCCTGAACACCAAATATGTTCTGGCACAAAACAGCATTTTTTTTTAAAAATATATTGTATTTTCCCCAAATTGTAGTTTTTTGGAGTTGGTTAACTCAAGAAAAAACATTGGCTAAACTGGTGTTTTAATGATCAGTCCTAATTTACTGTTTTTTCAAACTACTACATTAAAAAAATTGGTTCACCTTTCAAAGTTGCAGAATCATCATCCAATGCTAAATAACAACGTGTTCGATGTGTTGTGTTTACATATTAAAATACAGCTCTGTATCATTTCTGAACAATTAAAACATTATGTTTATGATTTGTAAGCAAAGTGTGTGTGTGTGTGTGTGTGTGTGTGTGTGTGTGTGTGTGTGTGTGTGTGTGTTTTATGTAGCATTGGTAGTTTTATTTTTTTAGTTAAATACCTTGATAAATGTGATAGTTAAAAGGAACTGAGTATGTTTACACATTCAAACAGGTACAGTAATTACACCCTGGCCCTTCAAACTAGTGGGTGCTGTCATTAAAACTCTCTTAGTCTATGATGCCCAATAGGTCAGGGCACTTAATGGAAGTACAAGTATCTCATTTCAGTGCAGCGTCTGCCATGATAAAGGGTGTCATTGCTTTCATGAGCATAAATGTTAGATATATTTATATTAACAACGTATCAACTATGGTAAAACGAAGGCCATATATATATATATATATATATATATATATATATATATATATATATATATATATATATATATATATATATATATAATGAATGATGTGTGTGTATATATATATATATATATATATATATATATATATATATATATATATATATACAGTACTGTGCAAAAGTTTTAGGCAGGTGTGAAAAAATGCTGTAAAGTAAGAATGCTTTCAAAAATAGACATGTTAATAGATTATATTTATCAATTAACAAAATGCAAAGTGAGTGAACAGAAGAAAAATCTAAATCAAATCCATATTTGGTATGACCACCCTTTGCCTTCAAAACAACATCAATTCTTCTAGGTACACTTACACAAAGTCAGGGATTTTGTAGGCATATAGTCAGGTGTATGATTAAACAATTATACCAAACAGGTGCTAATGATCATCAATTCAATATGTAGGTTGAAACACAATCATTAACTGAAACAGAAACAGCTGTGTAGGAGGAATAAAACTGGGTGAGGAACAGCCAAACTCAGCTAACAAGGTGAGGTTGCTGAAGACAGTTTACTGTCAAAAGTCATACACCATGGCAAGACTGAGCACAGCAACAAGACACAAGGTAGTTATACTACATCAGCAAGGTCTCTCCCAGGCAGAAATTTCAAGGCAGACAGGGGTTTCCAGATGTGCTGTCCAAGCTCTTTGAAGAAGCACAAAGAAACGGGCAACATTGAGGACCGTAGACGCAGTGGTTGGCCAAGGAAACTTACTGCAGCAGATGAAAGACACATCATGCTTACTTCCCTTCAATCGGAAGATGTCCAGCAGTGCCATCAGCTCAGAATTGGCAGAAAACAGTGGGACCCTGGTACACCCATCTACTGTCCGGAGAAGTCTGGTCAGAAGTGGCCTTCATGGAAGACTTGCGGCCAAAAAGCCATACCTCCGACGTGGAAACAAGGCCAAGCGACTCAACTATGCATGAAAACACAGGAACTGGGGTGCAGAAAAATGGCAGCAGGTGCTCTGGACTGATGAGTCAAAATTTGAAATATTTGGCTGTAGCAGAAGGCAGTTTGTTCAGCCGAAGGGCTGGAGAGCGCATACACTAATGAGTGTCTGCAGGCAACAGTGAAGCATGGTGGAGGTTCCTTGCAAGTTTGGGGCTGCATTTCTGCAAATGGAGTTGGGGATTTGGTCAGAATTAATGGTCTCCTCAATGCTGAGAAGTACAGGGAGATACTTATCCATCATGCAATACCATCAGGGAGGTATCTGATTGGCCCTAAATTCATTCTGCAGCATGACAACGACCCCAAACATACAGCAAAAGTCATTAAGAACTATCTTCAGCGTAAAGAAGAACAAGGAGTCCTGGAAGTGATGGTATGGCCCCACAGAGCCCTGATCTCAACATCATCGAAGTCTGTCTGGGATTACATGAAGAGAGAGAAGCAACTGAGGCTGCCTAATTCCACAGAAGAACTGTAGTTAGTTCTCCAAGATGTTTGGGCCAACCTACCTGCTGAGTTCCTTCAAAACTGTGTGCAAGTGTACCTAGAAGAATTGATGCTTGATGCTGTTTTGAAGGCAAAGGGTGGTCACACCAAATATGGATTTGATTTAGATTTTTCTTCTGTTCACTCACTTTGCATTTAGTTAATTGATAAATATAATCTATTAACATGTCTATTTTTGAAAGCATTCTTACTTTACAGCATTTTTTCACACCTGCCTAAAACTTTTGCACAGTACTGTATATATATATATATATATATATATATATATATATATGCATGTATACATCATGTCATTCTAAGTGCTACTGTATTTCTTTTGACAGATTCCAAGACAGCAAATGAGCTGTGACAGAGAGCAACTAAGGGTAAGTTCCTTTTTGCATTAAATGCTTGCTTTTGCCGAAGGATATTTGAGTGCTGCACTTGTGAGTTCAAGCTGTACTGAGAAGGGCAGCTTGGAAACCAGGACCAGGTTCACCATGGGCTTGGAGTCTCATCCTCTTTTTTTAAAACGCTGGAGATGCGGTTGCTGGTGGACTGTGTGGCCAAGAAGCTGAGAGGTGGGGTTGCTCTGGCTTACTGGAATCAAGACTTTCTCAATTTCTGTCTCCAATTCATAGTGTGTATGATTTTCAGCTCATGTGTTTTTCTTTTTGTTTGACTTTTATCAGTTCATCAACAGTACAATGAAAATGAGGGTATTGAAATGCAATACCTATTTGTCTTAATGTCCAACAGGGGGAAAAAAAGTTCACAAACTTTTGGTCTTTGCCTTATTCTGGTGGTCAGGATGTTTTTTGACTTGTAAATATACTGTGGAGGGTGGGAGATAAAATATAAAATGTTGTTCTAAGCTGTAGAATATCTGGTATCCTTTTTTGCAACACTGGAAATAACTGCAGGTTTTTTTTTGTTTGTTTCTTTTAAATTTAGCGCACACCCTTATAATGTGCACAACTGAGTAAAAGTGCAGTAGCTTCAGAACAGAAAATAGGAGGCACTTTTTTACACAGAGAATTGTGAGGGTCTGGAACCAACTCCCCAGTAATGTTGTTGAAGCTGACATCCTGGGATCCTTCAAGAAGCTGCTTGATAAGATTCTGGGATCAATAAGCTACTAAGAAACAAACAAGCAAGATGGGCCGAATGGCCTCCTCTCGTTCTTATGTAGTATGTGCATCACTTGTATAATGCTCACCTCTTGTGTAATACTCTATAATATGATTACACCTCTATATTGTGCACCTTGTACACAACATACAATTCATAAACAACATACAGAAATTCTTTCAAGATTTGTAAAAAGGTACTGTTGATACTGCACCTTTAAGATTTTTGCCTGTACAGTTGACTTAGCAAAAATACTTTGCATAACCCTTAAATCAGCCAGCAAATAATGCTGTTACTACCATGGTATAGACCTGTAATTTGGATGTAGGAAAGCTAATTCAGTTAAAAAGAAGTAGCTAATAAAAGGTAGTGGTAAATTGCATTTCAGAGTTCTTGTAATAATGTAATTTAAGGTTTGTTTTAAATAGCCTAAGGCTAGAAACACTACACAGTAACTTATGTTAGAGTGATTAGAGCCCTGCTGTATTAATCCATGCATTTGTGTAGTCTAAAAAGAGGAAAGAGATGAATGATCCTCCTAGCATTACCATACACTTGATTGCACGAGCCATATACTGTAGCAGCTTTTTGACTGGGATGCAGGAGGTTTGAAACCTTGTTTTCTAATGTACTCCCCTGATTCCTTTTTGCCATTATGTCTCTTGATGATTGACGAGTCTTGCTCTTTTTTTCTTTTCTTTAGATGGTGCCTATCCATATTACCACCTTTTTGGGTGATTTTTCAATTTAGCTATTGCATTTTAATTATGCAGAGGCCTTTACCTTTGGTGACCACGCTGAATATGCAAAACAAATAAATACAATATTACAAATAATAATAATAATAAAATACACTCGTATTTTAAAATGCATTGAAATGTTCCATCTGTTATTTATGGACAGTTTCTGTGCACATAGCAATAGAACTTTACATAGCAAGCAGTGTTATACAGTAGCTATGTAGCCTTTTAAATTAATCTTCGTTTGCCAGTTGTAAATACATTAGGAAAATATATAGACGAGGATACAGTGAACGCGGACATTTTTACATTTATGTAGAGAACCTCTAATCCAATTGTGATCAGACTTGATTTGGACATTCTTTAGTTTTGTAAGAGTAACACAAATTGGTGATAGTGCTAGGTCATTACTGATGGTGCTAATTTTGTATTTAGTTCTGTGGAGGAGTTACTAACATCCTTATTATTTTATATTGATTCATTTATTTTGTAGTTGTACCGGTTAAAGTAAAATGTTATATAATGTTGTAAAACAGGCTACACTAATTAACCTTCTCGTATATTTGTATGCAGTTTGTTAGCTAGAGAAAACTAAAAATAGTAAGAATGTGCAAATCATGTCCTAATTAACGCTTACTCAAATAAGCACATTTTCGACTATATAGATGTCAGTCTTTCACACTTGAATAATGAGGGCCAGCATACACGGTGCCACATGCAGTGATCTTGTATGTTGAAATAGCACCAGTAGAATTCTACACAACTCTGTTTTGTACAGTGTCTGGGATTGGAGGGAATCATGGCATGATCATGGCAAAATGGTGGGTTTGAGTTGGAAACTCTTACAGGTTACATTCTCAGATGAATGGTAAACGGGCTTTGAAACATTGCTCTTAATAATTTGCTTTGTCTACTAGTACAATAAAAGTGACAAACATATTCCCCCCATCACATTAATTCTGGCTATTAAGCCATAAATGATGTTTATGTTGTGGTGCATCACAGGAGCCGCATGGGCATGAAACCCACAAGTGCTGCTCCCACTTCATAACCACCAGGGTGAGACATTGTTAGGATCCAAATTGATTTTTCTTTTACAATTTGCACCAAATTCACCCAATGATTACCACAGAGGTTTCTGAACTAGAACTAAAATAAAATATACATTTAAGAGCCCTTACATACCATTCCTGGATTGAGTTTAACACTAAAGGTGCTAAATAATTAATAATACACCTTCTTGCTATTGAGTTTAACACTAAAGGTGCTAATAATTAATAATACACCTTCTTGCTAACTGACAAATTCTGTGTTGTATTTTAGCTTAAATACAATTAAAGGTATTAAAACAATAATTCTTGTTTTAAGTTTACACAGAAAAGAAATTAACGTGAAAGGAAATATTTGACTGTGTACAATAATGGTTAACATCTACAATGGCAGGTGAAGCTGTTGTCACAACACTTCCTTACATACAATAGCAAGCAACATGGAGCACAGTTTAGGCTTTCTTTTACTCTTGGACAGTTGTAACTAACTACACTATTAAGCAGTGGTTTTGTAGGAGTGGTTGTTGGATGCTAATAAATGTAGTCCTGCAAAGGTTTAGTTTAATTAGTAGATTTTTCTTTCAACTAATTGTAATTAAGTAGATACAACTTCAAATGATTCATGAATACCAATTATCGATTGTAGATATTTTTGTTGACTGTATATGATTATCATTGTGACTTTATAGAGGATCCATTCTGCAACATTTGCATGCAATTATCTTTGCTGATAGCACCCATTATAATTCAGCAAGAATCTAGAATATAGATATGAACTTTATAGGAAGTCTTGGGTGTTGCCATGATGATTTGGATTGGTACAATTCAAGTGATTCAATCATATTCCTGTACAGACCTTGCTTGAATATGCTGTAACATCACCTGCAAATAACCATTTTTATATCAAATAAAGTGATATGGGTTAGTTGTATGATGACGTGATATCCATGAAAAATATGAAAATAAAAAAAAATAAGTACTTGATTGTATAGGAAGGGATTTTGACAGAGAAGAAGTCTTGATAATCTGAAGAACCATTCCACTTAATAAACAACATGTTGGATTGATTTTCTTTGGAAACTTTTTTTCTGATAGGAGACTCCACCTACCAATGACATCATTATCCAACATCCTACAAATAGCAGTCTATGCCTCGGTTTCATGTCGTTTTTTGATCTCTGTTTCCTCCTCCTCCCCTACTCCACTTTGCAGCGTGCCTTGTCCAGGAGGGAATTTGGCCCAGAGGACCACTTGTTCTGGCCCAGAGGACCACTTGTTCTGCCTGCTAGCTATCAGTCTATGGCGGCCAGTAATAGGGCAGCTCCGAGTCGCAATGGACAAGGCCACGGGCCAAATGATGTCATTGAATTTATTAAACGTGTTAAATCAGTAAATCACAATCAAACGCATCAGTGGATGTCTCCATTCTGAAAATAAAATGAGGCTTAATGAGTTATTGTATAAGGACCTGTATTTATTTTGGTACATGTAGGCTTGCTATTCTGTAAGAAAATGGAAAAAGTTAAGACTAAATTTTGTTTGACATTTCCCTTGCCCTTACCATGGTCATAGGAGCACAGAACTACCTGGAGGCTTCATTAAAGTAAATAGGAAGCAATTTTCAATCAGATAAAAATAAATGTTGAGTAGACCACCAGGTGAAGCTGCAGAGGCTACAATATTAAGGTCATTCAATAAGCAATTAGAGTCTGCCCAAGGGGGTGGGGATGGGGGGGTGGAAGTCATGTACAAATGAGGAAAAGCTGTTTTTTTTCTTATCTTCTTCTATACAGTATTTTCTTATATAAGAAATGAATTCAACAGGTTCAAGACGTTTTACAGACTAAAACGCAGCTTGAACAGCACCCTGTGACTCTCAGCTTTGCCAAGACCCCTGATTTTGACAGCAGATGGCAATGTATCATCAGTCGTGAGCTGTATCAGTTGAATGTGTTTCTGAGTTCTGCTGGGGACGAGAGCATTTAAATTATCTGTGTCACCAGTGCTTTACTACTACCTTGAGGTTTTCTTGATTTTCTCAATCTTAATGTTTTTACTTGCGTTGACATGCACACGTAATAGATACGTTTCTAGTATAATGTCCTCTATTTAAAGCAACCCATGTTTGAAAATAAACAAAAACATACCTCCTTTTATTTAACATACCATATAAATATTAGGCTGTAGTATAATGTAGCACACTGTTTTTTTTTTGTTTTTAAAAAATATATATTTTACTACCATGGTACAATTTTAATATATTCACTGACTCATCAGTGACTTATGCAAACCCTACTGTGCTGGACTTATGTTAAGTAGTTTTTAATATTTTAGTAGTTTTTGTCTATTGGAACACTGTTAAAATGTTAATTAAAGTAATGAGCGCATATGTCAGGTATTAGTGATATAAAAAATGTGTAGCAACGTATTTTAAATGTATTACAAAGTTGAACATTAGTCTGAGCATATAAAATGTGTAATGCTCTTTTAAGGTTCGAGTAAAACAAAGCAATATACAGTATCTGCAGTATCTAGTATGTCAAGCATGGGGTATATTTATTTTAATTTAAGCACAAAAAAAAAACGTTTTGCTACACATGCTACCCGTATCAACTCTAGTAAACCAAAAACAAGATTTACAAAATGATTGTGTCCAGTTTTATTAAAAAGGAATTTGTAACAAATTTCAGTTTGAAAACAGTAGCCTAGTCTATTTTTCCTCATAGGAATAATCGTTAGACCCAGATGTTAGTGTGAGGCTGCCATTGCTTTGAGCTGAAACTCTGTTGTGTAACCTGAAAAACAAAAATTCACAATTCACTGCAATGTTAAAACTGTGGCTATAAAGCTACAGTAAAAAAAAAACAACTATGAAATAAAAAGTGCCCTTTCAATTCAAAGATGACCAACAACATACTTATAGGATATGCCTGCCTATTGGTAGGTATTACTGAGCTCTTTATATCAGAGCTGCCGATAGGCCCCTTCCTGGGGTAACGTCCTCGGTCCCGCCTATCGAGGGATCAAAACAGTCAACCCACGGAAGCCATTCCTCATTTTGTCTCTCAAGATGGCAAGGTAAGACGTGTCTGTTTACAATTGAGCGTATTTTGAAAGTGCTTTTCCGAGTCCACTGCAGTTCCCCTGCATTCGTGCTGAAAGCTGGCTTGCGGCTTTCCTGGAATCAGTGGCTCCATTCTTGCTCTTGTGCTTTCTGTGCCTTTTTTCACAGACTGCCTCGCTTGCGTTGCAGGCTGTCTTTACTGTTTACTGTCTGTCGTATGTGAGCGACTGTCTGTGCAGTGTATGTGTGTTGTCTGTCCGCTTTAGGGCTCTCAGACGCAGTTGTCAGTACACTGCAGAACACTAGGGCCTCCTCCACTGGAGCATTGCACGTCTATAAGTGGAAGTATTTTCAAAATTGGTGCATGACCAGAGGTCATGACCCCAATTATTGCCCTATAGCAACTATTTAGCAGTTTCTGCAAGATCTGTTAGAGGAGGGTCGATCCACCTCTACGTTTAAAGTGTACCCAGCAGCCATATCTGCATGCCATGTCCCCATTGACTCAGTCTCCCGGGCGCTCATATACTAGCAACCCATTTTCTGATGGGTGCTTGGCATTTACGCCCTCCAAGGAGGGTCATTCTCCCCGAATGAAGCCTTGATATTGTACTGGAGGCTCTCACGAAGGCCCCGTTTTGAGCGCATACACTCCATAGAATTGAAGTATCTGCCTATGAAGACAGCCTTCCTCTTGGCCATCACCTCCGCAAAGCGGGTCAGTGAGCTACAGGTGCTGTCGGTACACAGCTCCTGCATGCATGTTTGGGAAGATGGTAGCAGAGTGTCACTACGTACAAACCCTGCTTTTCTCCCTAAGGTGATCACAGCCTTCCACATGAATCAGTCTGTGGAACTGGAGTCTTTCCATCCGCCTCCGTTTTATTCGGAGGAGGATAGGAGATTGAACCTCCTCTGCCCAGTGTGTATTGTTGTTGGTCGTCTTCGAATTGAAAGGGAATGTCAGGTTACTTACCATAACCCTAGTTCCCTGAAAGATAAGATGACCAACAAACCTTGCCAGGTCGCATCAGTTGCCCTCACGGGTTCGATGCAAAAAGAGGAATGGCTTCCGTGGGTTGATTGCTTTGATCCCTCGGTAGGCGGGACCGAGGACGTCACCCCAGGAAGGGTCCTATCGGCAGCTCTGATATAAAGACCTTAGTAATACCTACCAATAGGCAGGCATATCCCATAAGTATGCTGTTGGTCGTCTTCTCTTTCAGGGAACTAGGGTTAGGGTAAGTAACCTAACGTTTTTTTTCTTGGTGTGGGGATTGGTGGGAGTGGTGTCAAGTACAACTTAATAATATTGATCTACTGCATAAACACAGCTGGTTACATGTTCTATTTTAAACAGACAGTTGTATAATGGTGGCAGATTAAATATGGAAGAATGAATAACATTTTATCTGATACCCGTTGTGCTAGGTCTGTCTGACATAGTATGATTTACAATGAATTATGGAAGTGTGATAGCAATCCCCCCAGTTCTTGAACAGAGGGAATACAGCTGCAATATCAAGCATGTTATGAATTTGTACATGTACTGCAGCCTTTTTTAAACAAGTAATCTAAGGTCCGGTGGAGAAGATGCCTGATTTAAACATGCTGTGTATGTAATGACCTGCACAGATAGATGTGTACTATGTTATCATACTTTTATAATTTACTTAAAAAATGTAACAGGCGTTCAGTAATCCATATGAGCAAGTTATTCCCAGTTGAGAAAGCTACATAACCATTTATTTAATTACAATGAAATACAATCCTCCCCCTTTTATAAGGCAGCCTTTTATACTGCAGGACAGGTTATAAGTCGGTACGGTCATGGCTCCCATTTGACCCATAATGCCATTAAACTAACACTAGTAGTCTCGTTATAAGGTGGAACACAAATATCATGTTCTCTTAACTAAGGCTCCCGACTACAGCATTATAAAAGGGAAGCACTTTACCACTTCTACTAATAATAATAAAAATTAAATGATTCTGGTAAAATATACTGAGGATACAAGTACTTTAATTGCATGCATCGATAGCTAAAAATATATGTGTATAGAAAAATAAATCTAACAGACCATTTACAGTAATGTGGAAGTGTTTTCCATAGAATTTGTAATTCAGATTGAATGCACTGTCTGCATGCACACTTTCCCTCACAGCACATCTCTGTGTAAGCAGCAGCAGTAGCAGCTTAGAGTCAGTAGATGGCTGTAGAAAAGTATGTTGAGCAATTTAGTGTTAGAGCAGTGAGACTGTGGAAGGCCTTGTCCTAACTGGTTGCAGTTTTTATCTGGAGTGCATTTAAAGAGATAAAGCAAAAGCAGGGTGCAGTACATGCTCTAGACTTTCGCATGGTTGGCAATAGCATTTGGATTGAGCAGCTATAGGGTTTTTTTTCCTTTTCTGTTCATTTCCTGCTTGTCACCTGGTGGTTTTTTGCAAGGGGTGGATTGCTTTCAGATCTCGCTGCTCAGCAACCTCACCTTACCTGGCTAAGAGAATTTAAAAAGAAACGTGTTTTTACCTTACAGTAAGAAGTGATCTAACTTTCCTGCAAATTCTTCATTGAATTGGGAGCTCAAAATTCCCTGCCTGCAGTCAAGGGAGTGGCGTGTGCCTTGTGTGTGTGTGTGTGTGCGTGTGTGTGTGTGCGTGTGTAATCTATGTGTATGTGTGCCCCCCCCCAACACACTCCTCCCCCCCCCAATCACCACCTCTCGCTTACTTTTGCCTGCACAGTTGTACTTGACTGCCTTAGTGCACAGACCTGCTCATTAAAAAGACACAGCAAGAATTGTTATCTAAGCAAGGCTTGTCAGTAAAAAGGAGAGGAGGAAAAAAGAAAGATAGAAAAAGGGAAGAAAAAAGACAGCAAGAAGCCTTTTTTCCCCCCACACGCAAGAAGAGCTGCTGAACAAGTGTCATTTTAAGAAATAAAAAAAAAATATTGTATAAAAAGAAGAGAACTGTGAGCACTTGACAGAAAAAGGCAAGAACATCTTCCCACTGGTTTCAATATCTTAGCTGAAGAACTTGCAAAAGTCAGGAGATTCTGTTCACTGTCTGAGCCCCTGATTCCTCTTTCAAGATGATGATGTATTTGTGGGTAGGTAGTGTTTATCTCCATTACTTTTTTTTGTTTCCTTTGGTTTGTGTATTGGCTATTGGTAAAAGCATTTTTTAAGAGCGCAGATGTGTTTTCAGCAGATTTGTGTATTAAGCAAGAGCAGCCATGGTGCAGACATTCACATCAGGATTAGCACAATTCATTTTGTTGTTATTAATTAAATGGTCAGTTCATGTGTGCGCCAATGGAATGCATTTGGTTTGGTTAAAACAAGATACACATTGTGTGGGTCAGCATAAGTGTTTGTTATTATTTGGCTTGCTTTTCATTGATTTCAAAGATTCACCTGGTTTAAGTTGTTTGCATTCTTTGGAAAATATACTTTGTACTATAAAGAACTGCTGAACACAGTTAATGCATTAGATTATTTGCATACAGTGCATGCAGTAGAAATGGTGAATTTAACCTAGTCATCATTTGTGTGGTTTTAGCCGTGTAAATGTGCTTTATTGATAATGCATTTTCAGTAAATAATTCTTTTGTTTCACTGTATTATTGCTTATTTTAAAATGTATATTGCTACTGTATGTATGTAATTACACCCCTTGCCTCACAAACACGAATTACATTTATAAAAGTATATTTAAAGGTAATTGGTAGAATTTTACAACATTAAAAAAAATACCTTTATGAGAATCAAACAGTTAGAATTTGACTGCTGTGTACCTTTTGTAAAACAACTCGAAATGCATGAGTGTTTCAAAAGTACACAAATCTTCCCACAAACTTGACTTGTGCAGCTTTACTTACATAAAAAGGCAAAGGGAGTGACTGACAGATTTGGTAATGTGTGTCTGATTTACTTCTGTTTATTGAATACAAGATTTGTACTGTTACAGCCAAATTCATCATTTCTATTCTGATTGTCCTTTTTGATACTGGGCTCCTAAATGAATTACAATTATTATTCATATGGAAAGGAAGTACAATATTTTCATTATATTGTATTTATGATATGTATGTGAAGAAAATATTTAAAAACTATATTAAATAAACAGGTTTTAAAACTTGAAATAAACTAACATTAGTATATACAGTGTTTTAACATATATTAAAATATATTTTCTTTTTTGTATGGTAAAAATCTGTATGATCTGTGGACTGGACTCCAAACCCTCCATTATATGCTATAGCACAATATATATTTTATCAAATTGGATAATATTAGCAAACTGCTAATATTTAGCAAGAAGCTATAGTATAACTTATTTAATTGTTCAAAGAGATTTTAGGTTTTTTTTTCAGGTTTAATAATTCTTTAAAGATTTTGCCTAGCCACCTACTAAAGATGAAATATAAGAAAACCAAAAAATATATATTGACTAATAACTATTGGGGGTAAAATTACAAAAAGTTGTTTGAGAGCTGAAGACAATGAAAAATGGTGTTTAGTTCAGAAAATGTTGCACAAGCTAATTGTTCATGCAGGGCATTTAGAGCAACCAGATAACTTGTTCTCCAAGAGAAGTCACAGAAGATGAAAGCTAATCGCTTTGAACAAATCCGAATTAGTCCACTGGCTTAATGTAAAATGGTTTGTTCTAGCTACAAAACAAATTAATATTAAAGAATGTCATTTCAGTTTGGGTTGTTTTATTTATGCATTTATTTATCATATATTGTCATAAGCCATTCTGGTGTAAGATATTTACAGTCCAATTTTTGAAGATCAATTTTTATTTTTGCAAATATATATATATATATATATATATATATATATATATATATATATATATATATATATATATATATATATATATATATATATATATATATATATAATATCAGTTTTGTACTGACAATATTGACTAAAAGTCAAAAAAGGGTTTAATTCGGATATGCTTTTTGATATATTATTCATGTGATTTCATTTTTAGTGTATCATTGCCGTAAACGAAAAAGAACAGATGTATTTACAGTGTTAACAAACGAAACACTAAAAAACGGATCTGTAATCTGTGGATCCCACACAAGACTTAACACACATTTGTTCAGATAGGTGTTTACACATAATTGATATTTGTGTTAGCACGGTCACTGGAGCGGAGTTCATTGAATTATAATGTATAGAAAATGTGTTATTATCATTGTTATTATGTATTCTTATTCTTGTTCTTATTATATATAGATATATTTAGAGAAAATATGTATGTTTTCCTCTAATACACTTTTGTAACATTTTTCTAAGAAATACTATTTCTGATGGAAAGATATGAAAGGATGTTCCCAGCCAGTCTGAAGTTTGATTTCTTCAAAAGATGGATTTGTTTACTTTTGGTCTTTTGCTTAAGGTAACAGATCTGTTTTTACCTTGATTTAAATTCCTAAAATTCCACTGACAGGATAGTACTGGTTTTATATGATGCTTATAGTTAGGTAATAACATGTTAATAATAATAATAATAATAATAATAATAATAATAATAATAATAATAATCCTGGATGTGTATTTATTCAGTGATTCAGTTATACAGACATTTAAATAATTATATTGTACTGTATACGTTTTAGATAATTATATTGCACCAAATACCAAATTCAAATTCTGAATTGGAAATTGCACATTTTAAACTGAATTTTATTTCAACTATTTTTCATAACCCATTGCTCAGCTTTATTATAGTCTTTTGTGAATGTCACCTAGCTAAGGTGTAATAATTTGAATGTCGAACCTCTATTAATAGCTGCGAGTATAATAATCATTATTATTTATTAATATTTCTAGCTTACACATATACATTCATTTAACTATATATTTAAATATGCACAAGTGTGTTTTTAAAATATTTTAATTGGAAGGATAATGTGCAGCAATGCTGTATGAACAAACACAATCATATATACACGAATACACATACAAAACGCTTTCAATATTCTGAGCGACTTTAATAATGATTAGGTACGGATTCTAGTGGACTAACCTTTTTATTTCATAAATAGGTCAGTGCCCCGGACGCTCAACATGTAAAGCACAATGCATATTTTATTAACGTGACAGATACTGATGAGGGATGGATGAAAAGCCACGGTTTCTACAGTAGCTGTCACATGCCGATGTTCTAAGATGCACGTTAAAGAAATTTCCTTTTTCTTTAGTTTTTTTTGCATAGGAACGCTAATTTGAAAACCATTCTGCCATTAGCAGACTCCAATCTAAACTGCTGCTTTGTCAAATGTTTTTAGTTTTAATCTGAGTATTGCTTGTTCTGTAAGTGTTACCCGTTTCACCAACGTACATTGTGGTTGCTGTATCGCTGCTTATGTAAATGAAATCTCTGTGGTATTCATTGTAGGATTTTTAGAGGACATTTCATTGCAGATGTTGGTTCTGTCTTTGCATTCTAAGCACCTTTTAACACATGGTTTAACTTATATTTGTATATCACAGATGCACATTTAAGATAAACTACAGTCGGCCACCTTCTTTCCCCTTTCTCCTAAGATTTTCAGAGATTCTCAATTGAGCTCGGCAACAACTGAGCGCATAAGCTCTAGTTGATAGCTCATCAGCAAATCAAATTTGTTTTGACACAAACCCTCTGTCAAAGTACACGGAAACACATTTTTTTTTTTTTTTTTTATTCAGCAGTACAAAGATAATTGTGTGTGAAAACAGAATACTGTTTTGACAACTTCCGAATGAAAGGCTTTAGTGCAAGTTAAGAAGTCAATTGTGTGTGGAACCTCAAGTGTATCCATGCGACATTTCTGTAAAACACAGTAAATTCAGGAAGGAGATGGGTATTGATGCATTATTTGATTTCCCAAAATAAAAAATCATATCAAACCAGCAAGTTTGATGGGTGCTTTTTCCATGACGGCAAATATTTGGCAGACTATGTTCTTTTGTAATATTCTCATTGATTTTACTCTCACATTGAAAGAGTCGAGTGCTATGTATTGTGTTCTTCTGCATTCTATCCTGAGCTTTGAAAGATGAACACAAAATAAAACTAATGCCATTGGCTTGAGTCGTTGCAGCTTTATATAAAGTAAAAGCCCTGTAATATATTGAGACTTCTCAGCAAAATATGAAAACAAATCTACCTAATTGGCAATTAACTGGATAACTATTCACCTCTTTACCTTGACCTTACAATCTCTCAAAATAAAACCCTGTTCAGGACAGCCAATGCTCTGCAGCCAAAGAATCTGCATTTCTTTTCTGTAATGAGAAACAGTGCTTTGTGCATCGCAGCTTAATTCTGCTGACCACTCTGTTCAGTAACTAGGGCAGGCCAATAGATCATACATGATTAAAAATGTATCTCGCTTTCTGTCTGCTTTCAGTCAATGAACTTCCTCTCCACATTACATCTACAGTAGCAGTGGCTTTAGTTTACCTTGAAAATAATACTGGGATCTCACATTGCCTCCTAGTCCAGCTGTAATAAAAAAAAGTACCCTGCAGACATGTAAAGAATGCTAATGAAGGTTCAGGAAAATTACTATGTTAATGTTTCGAATGTAAGTACACACACAAGCATGGTGTAAAGCGAAATGGCTAGCCTGGTCTCACACTGTCACCCTGCGCCCGCTCAACGTGTCACTGAAATTAATGCCCGAGAATTTGTTTAGGAATTACCTGCTAATAAACCACTCCTGTCGGGCTTGAATTATTAATTCTCAGGAGGATCGCCTATAAAAACAGTGGCAGCTCTGTAGTGTGGATTGTTTTGTTATGAGGACCCTGGCTCTGCTACTAAGACAGTGTGGCTGCATGGGTTCAAGTGAAAATGTAAAGGGACAGAGTAGAGAAAGGCACCCACGATAATGATCTGAACTACCATTCTCACTGCATGTCACAACTCCATCCTTGAGTTATGCCTTTCACCATTAGTGTTGTCACCATTGTGTAGCTCAGTTGAGTTGATATTAAGATGGCGGTTATCCAAACAGTTTATTTAATTGATTGACAAAGGGTGCCCTTAGTTCTAAACCATGTGTGAAGTACATTGCAGTAAGGTGGCTTTATACAGTATCACCTTGGAGGAGTGTGTGTGGACTTTGTTAACCATTCATAAATAGTACAGCCATCAAAACCTCTACTAAAGGGACAACCAGTCTGTTTTGCCGATCGTTTAGAAGCCCTTTACGGCCAGGCTGGCAAAAACAGGAAACCACAAAAAGGTATGTGTACTGAGAAAGAGGAAGTTGCATCGTACACTAACTGGAACTTAGTAAATGTAATATTGGTCTATATAATACTTTTTTGCACGTTTCTATTACCTTTTCATTCATTATTTTTACAGCACTAAAATTATATTGATACAGTTAACCCCCCTTAAGTCCCATATGTCTATATGATAGGCACGTTTTTTTAAACAGTATGTTTAAGCCTGCAGGTGGCCGTTACAGTATGAAAACAGAACACCAATCAAAGTTAATCAGTCTATTTATGGAATGGGAGACTTGACCAGATTGAAGGAAGCTAAAGGGGAGCATTAAAAAAAAAAACACTCCAAAACATGCAACAAAAAACATATTTTTCATGTTTATACTGTATGACTATCTGCAACACAATTGTCTCTCTTATATATATATATATATATATATATAATACATTTTTCAGTTAATAGAAATCTCCTTTCAAATGTAATGTATCTTAAAAGCTTCAATGATCCTCATTCTGTTTTCCAGTGGGATTTTGAATAAAACATGTAGCTTTCTAGTCTGTTACCCTCTACAAGGCTGCAGATGTTGAATTAATATGTACCTTGTATTATGAGCACATGCAGAAACACACGCACATACCAAAACACGAAACAATTTCATAATGTGAAACCTTGCTATGAATTTCAAGCATTGAGGTGCATATATTATATCTATCCCATACCATGGTGGTCAAACAAAGGGACAGTGACATGCACAAGTGGGTTTGAATGAAAGACAGGTCAAAATCACAGTACAGCTAAAGCAAAGGATCCTGTCATCTCACAAAAAACACATACACATGCACATCAACACTAGTGGAGACATATGGAAATGAATGAGGGCAGGAAAGAAAAGAAGTGGCAGTGATATAAATGATAATGCCTTGCTTTGTGTAAAAAGTTTTTTTCTGCAAGGATGAGGGTTTTTTTTCAGTTGCTTGCAACAAAGAATTTACAAGGTTTATGAAGTTGCTGCATGCTGCAAACCCAATAGCCTGGATTAAGCAAGCTCGTCTGACTTTATGGACTGTCTGACATTACCAGGAGTTGCATCTCACCTCACAAAGTACATTAAAAGGACACAGTCAATCAGCATTTTGTAATCTACTGTGAATTCACAAATCTAATGACAAAAGCTGATGTTTTGAAGCTGCAGCGGTTCTTGTATTTGTTCAGTTTTAAATTAAAAGGTGATTCTAGATTAACTGTTTACTACATTCCTCTATATAGCGTAACCTTCAGCGAATTCGGCTTCATTAGAGAATGTAGGTGCTTTCCAGTTTGTTTATCTTCCTTTAAGGTATGTGAGTTACAGACACACACACACACAATAGAGATATCTTCTACTAGTTCTGTTAAAATACATTACAAATAAATTCAATTAAAGATAAATAAAGGCGCTTCATGGAGTAAAAAAAAAACTCAGAAAACATGTTTTTCTTTTGTATGTAGCATGAATTAAATACATTTTCCTGAAATAAAGGAGTAACTGAAGAAAATAAGCCTGGACAGGAATGGGGGTGGGGGTAGTTTAGTCAGGCCACATTTTTTACCTGTATTGAAATTACACATCTACTCTTCAAGGGATTTTGATATCCACAAACTAGACTGGACATCGCGTCACTGATGGAATTGAGCAGGAAAAAGGAAGAGCTGAAAAGTTTGAATAATGTATGGATACCGCTTCTGGAAACTCTTGACTACAGTGTGTGATAAACTAACTGGGACCTGGAGGCGTTCTTAAAATCGATTTACATGGATAATGGAATTAATACAATTATTATTACATTCCTAATTAAAAAGCCACCATAATGAACTATGTAAAATGCACAGTGATATAAGTACAAGACATAACATAAATAGTAATGTTTTAAACAATAAACCTAGTCATCACTGTATATCTGTTTAGAGGTCAAAATAAGACTGATTTTATATATATATATTAGCTCAAAGAGCCAGCTGCCCAACGTTTCGATATGTTGTACATATCTTTCTCAAGGGAGCCTGTGTTTGAATCAAAACATTGGAGGTATTCATAGGTTTTTGACGGCATGACAACTACTTGTTAATGTTTACATTCAAATCCATGATTTATTCTTACATGATGTAATGGTGTTCTATATATATATATATATATACAGTATATATAAACAAACAGACTTTTTTTGTACCGATACAAGAGACTGAATCTATTTAATTAGTTATCTAAGTTATCTTTCTGTAAAGTTACCTATTAAGATTTAAATAGGTTTGGGAAAGAGAACATTTGATGTGACCTCTTCTTTTAAATAATGAAGTACCCCACAGTAAAGTCTCTGTATCTCTCTTCCTACAATAACAGGATGTTGCCTTTTTGTGCTGTTCTATAACCAGGATTATAGGATCGGGTGTTTTTCTCTCCAAGTGAAAGTCTTTCCCATGTTTTTGCATCCCAAACCCGAACAAAAGCTGTTGAAAAAGGAAATGCAGGAAGCAAAGTAGGCCTTATTATTGATGTGCTTACTGCTTCATTAAATCCCCCTTAAGGACTGCAGAATGGATATGGATCATTTGCAAGACTAATTATGCAGTGATCGATTGATTGTGTCTGACATTGTACTTGTCCCCTTGAAATCCAAAATCCATTCATTTTAGACAGTCAGATTATTTTTTAATATTATGTATATTGGGTCCGTATTCCTTCTGTTTCTTAAATGTACAGCTTGATCATCACTATTGACTGCTCTGTAAACACGATATTGAGTCTTGATGTAATAGCTGAAGCTGAACAATACATTTATTTATTTATTTATTTATTTGAGAAATTCTTTAAGGTACAGTTCATGTTCATCTTACTATTGCTATATTTTCCAGCCATTGTTTTAATAATTTGCAATTAACTAAATAATTAAATAAACCAAATTGTCATCCAAAGAAATATATCTTTGTCATTATGTATCCAAAATGATAATTTATTTCCTTATTTATTGTGTATATACTGTGTGTGTGTGTGTGTGTGTATATATATATATATATATATATATATATATATATATATATATATATATACACACACACACACACACACACACCATATGTTCCAATTAAAGGCACACCATTCCTATGATGTTATTTGCTCTGTTTGTTTCATTTAAAACACGGAATACAAACTTGAAATTATATTTTTTCTGTATTTTGTTTTAATCTATTAATTGATTAATCCAGTTCTGTAAATGAATCAATGCCGCATTGATTTTAAAATCATCCATTTAAAAGACTTTTTGTCTGTGATAAATCAATGTATACCATTTTCATAATGAATGGATTTGGCATTTTATAGTAAATGCATGTACATCTTCAGGCTTGGCTGGTGACCTGTGACAATGAGCTCTGTAATATCTATCCAACTTTACCAAAGGATGAGCATCTGCATCTGACTAGGTGACCAAACCTCCAGTATAAAAGCCCCTGAGAAATCCTGATTTCTTACAATATATAGCAATACAAACAGACTGTCCTGCTAGATTTTGCATGGGCCAGAACATTTACTACATCATAGAATTGAGCAATCTGTGGTGTAAACATTACATTGCACATTTCTCAGAAGATGATAGTGGGCTGAAGTGGTGCTCAGGATTGTTAAACAGGTTGTTGATGGAGAACTATTTGTTTTTTGTTGATTTATTGTGTAGTGTTACTTTGCACACAGCAATACTTTACATACAATAGTTAAAACAATACAAGATACAATCCAATATACATTCATCAAATGCCGGCAGTAGTGGAAGGTCTCTTTAGCAGAATTGATCCAAAATCAGAATAAGTAATTGCAATTGTATTTTTTCTAATATATGAGTAAAAACAGTAAAAACAAACTACTGAAACTACATGTGGAGGTGTGGCAATTAGTGTGTTTGTTTTTAATGAATAATATTCACGTTACAAACAGAAGAGGCCGTTCTGTAGTTTTCCCACAGTGGTCCAAGTGACGTAATAAGCCATTTGTGGTTTGTTATACATAAGCACTATCCCAGGAAACATGACTTTTCATCACAAGAGACTTAACAGCACATGATGCTTTCAGAAAGATTTTATTGCAGAGATTTGAACCTGCCTCAAAGGTCAAGTGCTGTCATGAACATGAGCTTGATAGCTTTTAAATATGCTGGGAGACTCATTGGAAGCATGTTTTATTATATATATATATATATATATATATATATATATATATATATATATATATATATATATATATATATATATATATATATATATATATAATAACATAATATATAATATATATATTTTTAAGTTTCACTTCACTGATACAATAATTATGTAACTTTAGCTTTTGTATATAAGTTTCAAACTTAAACAACAGTAGCAGTCTACCTGCTGTCTGAAGTAAGTGAAAGCCAAAGCATTGTTGCTAATTATTAAAATAATGTGTTATAGTTTATGAATTACTTTTCTATTTTAACACTTGTGTTTACCCCTGAGCTGTGTCAAGGCTGCATTGCAGAACAAAAACAATTACACGTTGTCTGTCTATGAAAATGGGATTACAAAAACTTCTATACGCTGTTTGTCTATGAAACTGGATTTACTGTTAATGTTATTCTTCACTGTTGTGCTGCACCTAAAAATAATTAAGTTTCAACTTGACTCTACAGACTGTTGTTTACCCTTCTTCAAGCCTTGAAGTGCATGACCATGTGGGGACATTGCACGCTCGGTCACAGAAGACCCCCGTGACAATATATATAATATATGTGATGCAGTCACTTGACCAGTTCATGGATATACCTTTATGCCCGATAGAGCAACATGACTTGATGGATAGTAATAGCAGACCATATGGAAGAGGATGGCATTGGAATAGACCTGGTATAGTGGCTCCCTATCTGACGCACAAAGCCAACTATGCTGTCTCTTTCTTACGAAAACAAGAAATGATCATGTGACTTTTGAACCTGTCTGTATCTATGTAGGTATTGTATGTTGGGCAGCAGGATGGCCCTGTAATTTTATAAATACAAAAGCACCTTCCAACAGATCACATGCTTTCTGCCGTTTCAAAGTCTGTCAGATCTGCTACCTTGCCCATTGTGTCTGAAACTGACCTTCAACAGGAAGATAAAACTCCAACCGCAGATTTATACAGTAGAACATCAAAAACTCCAAACCGGAACTGTGGCCCATCCAGATTCGTCAAGTTTGGATTTTACAGGTGTATTACATCTGCTGTATTTGCATTTGGTTTGAGAGGAAACGTGCATTAGTATGTAAATATAAAATGACAACGCAAATGTATTATTGAATCTTTGAATGTGTTTCTCAAAGCATACTTGCAATTTTTTTTTCCCCCAGTTACATAGTACTGTACACACTGTGTAATGTATATCAAAGCTTGTGCAGATTTTTGATCTATTCTTATTTCTGAAGATTGATTGGTTGCCGTTCTATTGTAATTATATAGATGAACTGATTCACTTTTCAAATTCATATCGGTAACTCCAGAGAGTATGTCACTGTAAAAAAATAAATAAATAATATTAAAAAAAACTGACAGCAAACACATACATGCTTTTCCCACTGTGAAAATGAAAGCATGGCTTGTTTGTAAAGAATCTGTTTTAATGGGATAAAAACTGGTCTTTCTAAAAACACTGTTCATTAACTTCACATTAATCCAGCTGGGTTTACCCCCACTTATTAACATTACTACATACAATAAAAATACAGATAAATTAAATCTGCGGGAAAAAAAACAGGTTTATAAATCTTAGGATGCCGGTATTAAGATCTGTCACTGTAATTAAACAGACATCTCCCTGTTTGGCAAGTAAAACAAACATATGAGTCCCATATGTTATTACATGTTTCATATTTCACAGTTTCTTTCAATTATATTGAATGTGCTCCTCACTCCAGATCACACATCCACAATTTACCATTGAAACAACTGCTGTTGTTTTTATACCATAAACAAAAAGGCATTTCTCATTACTAGAGAACTATTTATTGTAAGACATTATACAAATAAATGAAGGCTCAACTCATTAATGTGCACCTCTCCATGGCAGTGCACTATTTTATTCAGCTTTTGCCCTTTTTATTTATTTATTTTTTTTAAGAATCCAATCATTCCAACCCCGCTGTTTCACTACATAAATTCATAAGTTACGGAACTGCACTCCATGAAAATAAATATTTTAGGTGCTGGTGACAGAATTATGAGCTAATTAAAATCTCAGCACTGAAAAAGCAGTGCCATTAGCTCAATCCACAGAAGTGTGAAGTGTGGGGTTACCTCGTTGACACAAATGCAGGTTGATAATGGGAGCGAGGGGGCTGGTTTACTAAAGACACAATGTTGGTTTTGGATGAAAGGACCTCCATGTGCGTGGGGATAATTTATAGACCAAAGAAAAAATAGAAAGGGGTGTTACAAGGTATCTTCTCTTCAGAGAAATCATCCTTTTACATAGCTGTGTGAAATGTAATTATTTGCACTGCACTACCACAATACTTCCTTGTTTTAAAAGGTGTATTAAACATATACAGTAAAAAGGGTTGTGCAGTTCTAACTGAGATGAGATGTAAATACTTTTTCTACAGTGGAGTCAACTGTCCCTTATTTTGACCCGCTACTGTCAGCTAGAATTATTTATAGGACATTAACTGTATAGGACTGGCGGCTGTGTGGTCCAGTGGTTAAAGAAAAGGGCTTATAACCAGGAGGTCCCCGGTTCAAATCCCACCTCAGCCACTGACTCATTGTGTGACCCTGAGCAAGTCACTTAACCTCCTTGTGCTCTGTCTTTCGGGTGAGACGTAATTGTAAGTGACTCTGCAGCTGATGCATAGTTCACACACCCTAGTCTCTGTAAGTCGCCTTGGATAAAGGCGTCTGCTAAATAAATAAATAAATAAAATAAATAAATTGAAAACACTCAAACTAAAATAGATTTGTTCTTTCTAGGCATTTTTTGCAAGCTTTTTTTTGTTTTTTTTTAAACTGTGATTCACCACACTGATATAATAATTATTTAACTTTAGCTTTTGCAACCGTGTTAAACTGTGTCTATTATAAATGCAAAATGCATTTCTCCTCCACCTTTATGACTTTGTAAGGATTGCTGGGCAACCAGGTCATTTTCTCAAGACTTACAGTTATTACTGTTGTATTTCAAAGTCCATACAGTAATATTCTCTTAGGTAAGGTCCAACAGGAGCCTATGTGTCTATATACAAATACATATACACATGGTCTCACACTATTAAAAAGGATCAATGACTTCCTACAGTGGTAAACATTTTACTTTAAGTATCACAGAATCAATTTACTTAATGTAATTTTATTAAACAATGATCTAATGTAGCAGAAGTTCATTGCTTATATATATATATATATATATATATATATATATATATATATATATATATATATATATATATATATATACACACACACACAGTATCACAGTATATTCAGCGGTATTCTGTAGTCTGCTTGTTCAATAGGGAATGTGTTTGTTTTTATTTATTTTTTACTTATGTACTATATCCAATAGAGAGTATTAGACGTGTGCAAACCATTGGCCCAACCAAAAATACAATTATCAACAATATCACCGTACAGGGGATGTGGTTTCTGCAACAATATCTGAATTATTTAAAGGGGTCTCCATCTTTTAGGCGATGACATAATTATAATTTTAAAAATCATTATAAAAGTATGTTCTTATTAAATTCAGCTTACCAAAATATGTGTTTGCAAATTACTGATTGAAATTGCTTCTTTCTCCAGGAATCTTCATCGGCGTAGTCATATCTCCCTTGGAGAGATGAAAAAACATCAGCAATTTAACTTAAAACTGTAATCCATTGAGTGCATTGTGTAGAGAAATACGCAGTTTAACCAAATCCTTCTCTTCATTTTTTTTGTCTATTCTCTTTCTTAACCTGATTTTGAAAATAAAGTCTATTTAGATTTCCTTTTGATATAGATCCAATATACAAATGTATTTGAAATCCATAAATATGGAAGGCTTTTTCTTAATTGCCTGTTTAAGATGACCCCAGGCTTTGTATCTGTGCTCATGATTAATCGGTGGTTTATTTATTTATGTTTGGTTTTTTTTCAATGGCCTCGGCTGGCAGTAAAGAGAGGCAGTACGGTATAGCCTGTCTAGACTTTTGAGCCCATTGAACACATTGATCCTGGTTTGGGATTTATGAGAATACACTGTGTTGCTATAGGTCCTTGGTAGTAATTTGGTCTTTTCCTGCCCTGTGGATAGAACCGTTCAAAGCATGTCATTTTCTACTTTAAGCCATTTGGCTGCTGTGACTAATATGAATCATAAAAAAATTCTGGCTTTAATAGTTCATAGCTGTACAAATCCCTTTGCTTCTGGTTTCTAGTGAAGCCTTTTTATAACGCCCTAGTATGAGGTAAATACCCACTCCATTACAGGTATTATTATACAGATTTGATAAAGTCGGTTGCAATTTGAGTTGGAATTTACAGAACAGAATGTTGTCCGTGATTTGTTTTAATATGGGTGGTGCTGGTAATAGTGATGATATTTTACCGCGTAGAACCTCAAACGCAGTGTGACTTCTCATATTCAGGCTATGTAATATTTTTTAAGTGGTTTATCTTGAAATAACCGGTCAGAATATGGGTAGAATTGTAAGTTCCTTTATGAATAAAAGCCATGCTTAGTTAATATTTCAGTGTATTTGTCAGGTTGATAACATTAGGTTCACCAGCATTCAATTTCAAGGCTTGCAATATTTGAAGTTTAATATTGTGGCTCACAAAATTCAATACACACACTGCAGTAATGCAGGAAATCACTTTAGCACTCGGCAGTTTTGTTATGCTGGATAAAATTGACTGCCCAGCAAATACAATCGTGATAATACAAAACGCTATTGGTGGGGGAGTGTAATGCATTTTCTAGCTTCAGTAAAGGGCTAGATTTAATTTATTGAGATTTTTGTCATTTTGGGGAAGATCAATGAGGCTTTGCTAATAATTCACTGGGAGGACAATGTTTAAGTAACTTAGAAACCGAAATCCACAAAGAGAGAAAACAAATCAAGCAGTTGGAATTATTGGAATCATATATATTGTAAATAGTTGTCAAAAAAGCATTTATGAAATACCTAGCCAAATAATGCTTGTTAGGTGTATGCCACAGTCCTGCAATGGATAACTAACTTGCCAGGATACTGATGATAATTATACATTTTCTAATAGGGTATTGACAGATAGCAAACATTGGGGTCTATTCAATTAATCGAAACATTAGTGGATAAACATACCGTTCATTTAAATTACTATATAAGATCTGCCCTGGAATTTTACATATCTTTATTGACTGAAATGCACTAAAGAGGCAGATGCATTCTTAGATGGTTCATTTTCATATCCTCGGTTCTCCCATTCTCCCATGATCTCAACAGCAGTACCCAGAGAAAGAAAAAATAAACTTTATTTTTAAACATATAACCACAGCTATGAGTACTACGACTACATTTATTATTATTATTATTATTATTATTATTATTATTATTATTATTATTATTATTATTATTATTATTATTATGTTTTTTTTTAAATCTAATAAAATCTCCATCTGAACATATATATATATATATATATATATATATATATATATATATATATATATATATATATATATATCAAAAAAGATAATATTGGTGGACTGCTATGCTTGACCTTTTCTCAAACTGCTTACAAGATATGTTTCACAAACATTGACATCGCCACTGATTATATGGTATGCATAACTGAACTAAAGCCTTCCTGAGGTCAATTTTCACAAACAGTGCAAATGAAAAATGAACTACATTATTTATTGTAACTGTATCAAAGGTATTTAACCATAGGCAATAACCATAAATAGAGTTTCCTCACACAATCTACATAAATTACTAAAGTCACCATTAGTCAACATCACCCGATCTGCAGCGTAGTTATAATGGCAGTAGAAAGGTAACAGTCCTCTCAAATGGTCGATTAAGTCAGCACTGCAGACAAAGAACAAGGCATCGACAGTGCAATAAAAACATCATTGGTTTTCTCGACCTCCTGGATAACAGGTACCGGACAGCACTTATTAATTTAATTTAATTAACAATTTATTTCACGTTCACATATGTACTGTATCAAAGGCAGTTTGTACAATTTTTATGAAAGGCAAATCCATTAATGTTTCAAAACTAGTAACAAGCTATTCAGAAGGTTCATTTAAGGATTCAAAGGCATAACTATAGTGTTAACAAACCATTTGGATGTTCCTTTCCTAAAAAAATGAAGCTCATTTCATTTTGGTGTACAGACTGATTATCTGGCCCTTTGTACTGTATGCTATTACCCTTGTAATAGTCCAATATCTTAAATTATGCCATTTTTTTACTGTATAAAGGCTGTGTGGTCCAGTGGTTAAAGCAAAGGGCTTGTAACAAGGAGGTCCCCAGTTCAAATCCCACCTCAGCCACTGACTCACTGTGTGACCCTGAGCAAGTCACTTAACTTCTTGTGCTCCGTCTTTCGGGTGAGACATAATTGTAAGTGACTCTGCAGCTGATGCATAGTTCACACACCCTAGTCTCTGTAAGTCGCCTTGGATAAAGGCGTCTGCTAAATAAACTAATAATAATAATAATAAAGGAATTCAGACAGAAAAGCATATCCTTATCTGTGCATGAAGGAAACCACCACTGTGATTATGAAAACACAGGCATGCTTTTTTTGCCTTTTTGTTATTGCTGTGGCAAAGCCTTTTTTCCAGTTCAGAGTATTGATGGACGTTATAGATTGTTTGTAGGGAAATCCAAATTTGTCAGCACTTTGCAGTATGAACGCTGCGACTAGGTACAGCAGAACAATTTATTCTCAATGAGCATGCACAAAGTAAGATTTATGACTTTTGTAGCTCTGGTGACATTTCTTATATAGTTGCCGAGCTACAGCACATGAAAGGGTTCCTCGAGTACTATGGGGTGTGTTTTTGTAATTAGGGAGAAGAGACGGAGGCAATAAGAAGATAATTAAGGTAGCAACTTGCAGAAAATTAAAGTTTCTCTGTCTTTCATTTTTCGAATCTCAGAGCATAAACTTTGTAGTTGTTAATTTAATTGCTGATATTCTCTGAATCCCTAAAGAATATCAAGGATTAATCATCTGGTTCATTCTAACAAGAGATAAGGCCCTAAATGAATTGCAGTTTTACCAATTTAACCCGGTCTGCCCTCGAATATGACATGATTAACATTTTTCAATTAGCAATATGCAATTACACTGTGGGCTCTGTCAAACCTCCACTGCCATTAAAGGGGCAGGGTCCATGTTTAAGGACCAGTCATGGGATATATAAAGAAATTGACTTAATATTGCATTTCCACATCTCTTTAGTGCTATACAACCACATCATATCTGATTTGCGTTTTAGCGAGGCATTTGTAATATTAATCAGCTTGCCTATATCCCTTGTCTGTGTTCTGTTTAACCCTTTAAGATTCATTTGTCACAAATAACGATACAAAAAATGAGTCTTTGTCTACTGCTTGTGTAGAAATTAATAATGTTATGCAGTAAATTAAAAGCAGGACGGTGATTCCTGATGCAGGGAACATATTGGAGGTATCGGAAATAGTCAATTGCATTAGCTATGCAAGATATATTGGGACAGATCGTTTTATAGGATAAATGACTAGGACTGTCCCTTTCTACATGCTACCACATTTTTCTTTTTGTTCATGTGATACTATTTATTACAGTCATGGTCCATAGATAGTGACTGGGGTTTTAATGTGGAATACCACTAGCAGAATTAACAGCACGGCACAATAGGAACAAAGGAACATTAAGCATAGGAAAAAGACTATCTCAAGACTCCAGTCAATCACAAGTCAAGTCAATTCCATTTCATTAAACCGTCATAGGCCCGGGAGTCCATGTTGTGAGTCAGTGAGTATGTCAACTACTTCAGTAGATCAGCTGCATTATGTACCACTTGGATAAGATACATTACTGTCTTCAATGTAGAGTTCATAATGTTTCTGTTCAGACCCTTTTATTTCCAGCATACGGTTGGAATGAAGGTAAAGCTACATTTCTGTGCAGATACTGCACCACACCAGTTGTTTCCATTTTAGGAGGACTGGCCAAAAGTCTGTGTGTAGTTCAATACAGAATAATATACAAATCATCATATTTTTGTCCAGCATACCAAGGCCCTAAAAGATTGAACAACCTAAACTAGGGCAGAATTGTTTGGACACACAGTTCCTAAATTCATAAGTAATCTTCATTTTAAAAAAGCAGTTTCAGTTCTGGATCTACGTTACAAGTTTTCAAGACAGGAGACAGAGTCACCAGCAAGGATATGAGATCATTTTCCTTGGGACCGCCCTGCCCATGGACCTTCATATTAGTTAATACTTCTCTTTCAATCTGCTTGAGGTTCACTAAGGTAATGATGTATTTGATAAAGTTAGCATAAACAAGCTCTTGCTTGTCAGAAGGTCAATATAACATCACTCAATTAATAGAACATCTTTGTTAGTTTTTTGTCAGCTAAAATCTATTAGGCTGGAAGAAAGGTTGGCTACATAAATCAGATGTTAAAGGGGGGCCAATTAGTTTCACTTTGCACTCCTGAGTGAAGGTCTCTGGATGATCTTTGTAGAGTTCGCATTCTGTCTACATAAATTTGGTGGACTGACAAGACTTAAAACAATTTATTCAGCAAATGAAGCATAATACAATCAATGTTACTTAAAATAACAAGTTATTGACTGTAGTGGTACATTAATCGCTGAATAAAGTTGGAAGGGTGGTTGGGTCTAAAAGAAACAGAGACATTCAACCAGTGTAACCTGCAGGGAAGTATGACAAATACCTAGGGATATACTGTAATAGCTGTGCATTACCCTGAAGAAACTTTAAAAGAACGTTTAGAAAAACATACCGTTGTCATTAACCCAGTAAATTTAGATCATATATTTTTTAGTGATCCTGATACAAGAGCACACTGGATTACTAGTATTTAAAGAGTAAGTAGCGTGGTTACGAAAAATAGTGTTCCACGTCCCCACGTGTTGCTACAACTGTTTAAATAATGTACCTGTCATTTTTCTTTTCATTGTTAACATCCTGACAACTTTATACATGTATAACTTTAAAGTCTGTTTCAAAGTGCTTTTCAAAATGGCCGCTCTAGTGCATGGGTTTGAGATCTGTCCTCTAAATCACTGCAGGAAGAGCGATTTAAAAAAAAAAAAAACATAAGTGCTCAGGCTTTTCAATTCTGTACCGCATCATGGATCGTTATTGTCTGTTTGACAATGTCGGCAATAATCCTTACACTGTCAGTGCACTAGAGCGGCCATTTTGAAAATAGCTGTGAAACAGACTTTATAGTTATAAGTGTAAAACATTGTCATGATGTTAACAATGAAAAGAAAAGAAAAAAAATGCAGGTATGTTATTTAAACAGTTGTAGTTCTATATTTTTTGGAACCCCACTACTTACTCTTTAAGTAGATTCTTCCATTCAATGAAGCTAAACAGTCTGGTTATCTGACTAAGTTGGGTCAGCTGACTGCTGTGCTCTGCTCCTAACCGACTGAGGCGCTAGATAGAGCCTTTCAATGTTTGAATTGAATATGAACCCCAACCCACTGCCTCCTCTGTATTTAAACAGTAAGATAGCAATAGAAAAAAACGTTGGCATGTTTGATTTCTCACAACGCTGCCTGCTCTAACAATCTCAGTCCACCCAGAAAGGCAAACATCAGCCAGTATGAACCCCACTATTAAATCAACAGTGTACTTGTATTGTAATAGAGAGAACCATAAGGCTCTGACAAGAAATCTCAACAATAAGTTGCCTTATCCACTCGCCAGACCCTGTCCCTTAGGTAATGGTTGTACCCTCAGATGTGGTACCATTTTATCATTGATCAACAAGGCTCAAGATGTTGATGAGAAACATGAGGGTTGCGTTATTGCATTTGAAATTATGAGATCGATCAGGTTCTTCTGCAACCTGTTACCACCCTTGCCACAAGTGCTACATTGCCCGTTTTTAACCTATTTTCACTTCATGCACTGCTCATGTATAATGTATAATTATTATATAAAGCTTTTGAATCTTAATAATTAAGAGAATAATTTAGCACATGTCCCAGCGTGACCTCATCATCATCAGCTTCTTACCATTAAAATAAAATAAAATGTAAAAATAAGAGAATAAAATCAAACTACTCAGGGATGACCACATTAGCCTTATTATACTCTCTAGCGGAGCTAATAAAGGTTAAACAAAAAAAAAGTAAATGGTTTCTGATAACAGCTAATGCATAAGTATAATCAAAATCAATAGTTTCAAAGGAAAATGGACCATAGTGTATAGACTCACTCCGGATAGGTCAATAAGTGTAATTGCAATCATTAAATATTTTATAATCCAAGTCATCTAAATGGCAGCATACTTCTTGTTTAGACCTGTAATAGACTACTGCAAACCTTAAATTTGACTTAACTGTAGATGAATATGTTGGGAAAGGATTTCATCATATCTTTAATGTAATTAATTGTGATCTTGAAAAGGCAGCTTCCTAATGCAGATTGCTGAAGTAGAAATGTTAACTAACAAGATCACGATGTACACAGAGCAAAATAACTCCAGTAAGTCTTACCTACTATGTATTTATGATTTCAAAGGTCTTTTGTTTTCCTACATAAAAGACAAACTTGTTATTATAAACACAATATATATATATATATATATATATATATATATATATATATATATATATATATATATATATATTTTTTTTTTTTTTCTGTGCTATTGGTTTTCAAAGCTACTAATTAAGTACATTTACTGACTGCTCATTCTCGATTTTTTTAAAACTCTGCACTTCTTCCATGTACCTGCTTTTTTCAGGGACGTGGCTGACTCAGTGGGGTCTACTCATTTCAGCTAAACAGTGGTCTATACTCTATGTCACTATTTAAATATTAAAAATAGCATCAAACCTGGCATTTTACGTGACAAAAATACGCCAAAGAGACTCATGTGCTGTTGTAAGTTATAACATTTTAAACTGTGGCATTTAGATCTACCATAGCTTATATTAATTAGATGTCTCTATGTTTTGTCATGTGACCTCTTGAAGTAGAATGCCAGGACATGCCGGCACTGCAGTATTGAAATATCCAAAGGAAGTACATGCGGTTCATTAGCATCTTCGGGAAAAAAAAGTAGCACTGAAAAAATGGAAATACACGTCAACCAAAATGTGTGCATTGTTCTAACATTTACAGTAGCGAGTGTACCCAGTATCAGACAGAGTGCCTGGGAGGACAGAATGCCTTGATTTGGCAGCTCAGTGACAAATTGACTCTTTAAGCAGAAGTAATAACTGAGCCCCTCAGTTTAGGTCATAATTATTCGTGTTCGTTCATGTTTTTTAGTACAACGCTACACAATCATGACCATCCAGTGCTCTGCTTAATAAAATAAAAAATTCACTAACCTGAACCCTAATCTAAATATTGACACCCCCGTACCTCTCCTGGGACTTAAGTCACTTAACACCGCTGTGGCACAGTCTGACATTGTCTCTCCTGATCTCTCTCTGATTTTCGTAATTCAACCCTCCAGTTACACATTTACTGCAGCATGAGGTGAGGCAAACATTGCGGGAATGATTTTAAGTGCACTCTTTTCACATCTGGGCCATGATCATAAGGATGTATTCTTTTGCTAATTTGCCAACTACTGTAACGAAAAGAAAAAGGAAGAAATAAGGAAACATATTGCAGTTACTGTAGTTCGCCCTAGACTAGACTCTTAGTAGTACTTATAAAATACTCCTTCATTTTCAAATAGTTCTTTTACAGGTAAAAATTATACTCAATGCACCTTCAGTGGTGCAGTACTTTCACTGGTATGCATTATGGACTGAAAATTACAGTATTCTTATCATTACTTCTGGTATTGAAAACCAAGCAATCAATCAATCTTTATTTTATATAGCGCCTGTCATAGTGGACCACCATCACAAAGCACTTTACAAGATAGTGAGGAACAATGCATAATACAGTGAAATACAGGGCATCGTATGACTCCATTTAATCAATCGGCTGGTAAAAAACAACACACGTGGAATTGGCGCATGATAGATCTCTTCACTGATGCTGTTGGATACAGTGGAAGCGTCATGGTACAGACAGGGAGCATAATTTCATTTTCTGCCTAGGCATGCTTCTTCTTGCAGAAAAAAATAAAACACTCCACCCTCATTATAACATGTTCTGCAGGAGCAGAGCTTTCTGAACACTGTAATGAGTTGGTCATTATGCAGCACAGGGAACAGAAGACAAGACAAGTGAGCTAGCCTTATATCAGAGACAGCAATCCTAACTGAATGCTATCTAATGAGAGTAGAGTGCATAATATTGTATCATGAACCTGTCACATACTGCAAATATGGATTATGCCTTATGCCATAACTTGATTTACTAATAAAGTATTCAGTGTCTTTGCATTGCAGCAGTTTGAGTGCCTTGAGTGACAGAAGCTGACGTATCCCCATCAGTGCAGGTTAAGGAAAAGAAGACATATTTTAACACCTCTGCAAACAGTCATTCAGCATTTTTTTTTTCAATTCCCTCATGCCTATGTACAAGCTACTTGCCTGCTGTAACAAAGGTAAAATACACCATATGTCTGCTAATCAAGCATGTGAGTAGGGAATGCAACCAGAAGGAAAACAGTGGCATATATCTGCTTAAGTTTCAAAGGTCTGCTGAGGGCAGTGTAATGTGTAAAGCTCAGCCCACATTAATCCTAGATTGAAATAAGGCCTAGCATACCTCTTGACTCATTTAATGCTATGTGGTAAGGGGTCACATTATGGTAATATGCAAATATCTGACATTACAGTCTATGCTGGCTCCACGCTGCATACCTCAATGTGGTATGTGATCGACTGTTCATACTGGAAATGAGTGCCTCTCTCTCTCTCTTTATATATACAGTATATATATATATATATATATATATATATATATATATATATATATATTGTATATATATTTATATATATATATATATATATTTTCTTCTATATATAAAGCGATAATACAGTATCATTCAATTTGTATTTTAACATACCCATGGGTGACTTTAAATCAGAAAGCATACTATTTATAATATATTTGCCTTTCTGTAATAAATGTAGTTTTTTGGATTTTTTTTTTTCTTTTCCCCTCACCGAGTGGTAAAATGTTTCCTTGTGGAATACATTACTGATCAAAGCTGCTGTGCTGCAGTTTAATGACTAGCATTATAATAATTTAGTCTTAGTGTGTTTTAGCTGCCTAGCTTATTAAGAAAACAGGTCTTTTTTATCTTTTAAAAATATGTCCTATTTTCCTGTCAAATTGAATATAGCTTAGAGCAACAGAAAAACAAAGAACACTCTAAAGTTAAGAGATAAAGAACCTGATGAATTATTGAACTCGTCCTTAGTTTATCTTCCTCATGAAATGGAAACAAATGTATCAGTCAAATATACATACGAGCAAAGCTTAGAGCAAAAATCAAACATATTCATAGACAAAAGACTTTCTTTTATAAATTACATTAATTTGATAACAGACATGCATCCTTTAGGTCACAGGACTTAGGGGAGCAGCCGTGATGCAGTTTGTGTACTCATAAGAATTGTGTCATGTTCTGCAAAGTGAAAGAAAAGCAGTATTATTGTATATAGTAGTAGTCATAGTAGTCGTAGTAGTTGTATTGTATATCTTCCTGATTTTAACTAGATTCAGCAGCTGTCTTTAAGATGTAGTAACACGAAGCTATGAAAAGACAAAATCTATAAGACAGTTAAGATAAAAAAATAAGACAATAAATACAAATTAAAACACACCGATAGAAAAAAACTAACTCTATTTATTATTCATGATGTTGAGCAACAAAATAGAAATCACCTTCCACCAATTACAGGTTTATGCTGGGCAAGGTAGATTTACTACTCCTAGCATGGAAGGTAAAATCCAGGGGAATATATTACAGCGTTAACGACGGTTAAAGAATTAAGTGCTGCAAAATAGACTGCAGTCTCTGGAATCAATCAGAATTTAAGTTAATTTGTAAATGACAGGTTTTCTATTCACAGCAGGTTTGAATACACTCCTCTGGCGAGCTCGTCCGTCTTTAAAAACATGCAGCATTACCTGGGCTTAATGAAGTAGTTTAGCTGTGCTTGCTGGTTATGGCAGAGCCCAGGTGGAACAGATAAATGATACTGTACAGAATGCAGTTAAGCAGATGGAGCAGGCATACTGTTTTTAGTTTTTTGGTTTTTTTTTTTTGTATCGTGAGCTAGGTGGTAGATTTGACTAGGAAAGTTGTATTTATTGCTCAGTAACCTATGCTGCAACATCAAACTTGTTTTCGTTAAACTTCCTATCCAGTAAGATTTGGTTGATATCAGTCTGATTTAACTCCTTTACTTTCACTTTGGAACATTGAAACACTGATTCTAAAAGTGTTAGTTTCAAGTTCAGCCCCTTCATATTTGTCCCAGTTTGATGGAAGAACATGATCAGTAGGTAAAACACTGATGTTACTGTTACTAACAGTATTATTTTACTTGAAAACCCTTGAACTGCAAGTTGTTTTTGATTGCTAACTTTACACTCTTTATTACAAGCAAGCTACTTCGACTGCTGAACAGAAAAGCCCTAGCAATGAGTTTGCTCTTTACTGTATGATTAATCCAAAACGCCGTCATTCAGAAAAATCAGACTACAGATACAATTATGCTGAGTTGAGGTGGAATCAAGTGTTTTAGCCTTTTACAGACATTGATTTAGCAAGGTTTTGTTCAGTAGGGGAAGGAGGTCATGATGGATCCCAGTATCAATTTTATTTTAATAAATACTTTGTGCAGTCAAGATAGGAGCCATGCTGTGTTTTCTAGCCATTGTTTGATTTTAGAAACCTGCTTAAATTCTTGCATATAGCTCCATACAGAGTGTCACTCCTCCAGTAAGCACAAAGATTTAAAAAAAAAATCCAAATCTGTAAACTGTTTAAATAATTAAATATTTGTATTCTTTATTTTAAATTCCCAAACGCAGTTTAAGCTGCTCTGTGAGGATATTGTTGTTGTGCTTGTCCCCTTAAGCGCACACTTTCTTTCTTTACCTCCACCTGACCTTTCTGTGCATTGCTGCTCTTTTCAATAGACAGATACGATCAGCTATTAACATTTACAGATGCCAAACTGGAAACAAGGCTTCCGTCCAATAGTGTTAATGATAATAATCATAAAAAACTATATTTCCATTTATAAGGTACCTACCTTTAAGTTAATATCCCAAGGTGCTTTACAAATTCCATATACATAACTGAACGAGCACAGACTGGGTTAAAAGCTATTGCCTCTCCAGTTCTACATTAATAAGCTCATGCTCCATTGATCAAGCAGATATGTCTTTAATGAAAATTTGAATTGAGGCAAAGAGTGAATTTCTCAAAGCTTGCAAATGCGAGTTCCATAGGGCTGGGGCAACCAAGAAGCCTTGAGATCAAGGGAGCCAAGCCACAATGTAAAAAACACCATGGGCAACAAACAAGTATAAGGATTAGGGTTACTAAGGGTCCTAACTGTGGGTGGTATTTTATTTTATTTTTATTTAGAACAGAACATATAATACAAGTGTCTGAGCAAAGATGTGAAATGCTGAACCACTTATAGATGTATTCTGTAGCAGCTTGTTGAAGGTGTGTTGGGTTAATACTATCAGCCCCCACAAAGCTGGGTAAGTCAGTATCTGATTGTGAACATGAGTGCAGATCATTGACACATGGTCAAAATCAGTGAACTGGTTGATTGTGTATGAAAGTGGTATAGGAGAATAAAGTGGCCCAAGGGTTATATGGTAGCATATAGAAAGGGACAATTTTTTAGTAATTTATAACTCAGCTATTCATGGTTCCAATAAAGGTGATACTGCTAATAAGTTATTTTAGGTTTACTAGTTCTGTTAACAAGACTATAAACAGGTTTTTGTGTCCCCCCTCCTGCCACCCACTGTCTTTGTTTATTGTTGCCAGTAGCGGCCCGCTATAATTTTCTTTGGCAGGCCATATGGCGGGTGATAAACTCAGTAATAAAACTGTCACCAAGGAGCAAAAAGCCTGTTTTCATTTTTATTACAGCTTATTTCATTTGAGAAATAATGAATGCATGTTTAAAAAAAATACTTTCATATGTGCTTTGAGAACTGTCATTCTTTTTCATCCTTTTGATTCATGCAGGTTTAAAAGGGTGCATCTCTTCTTTTTGAAGGCTCCTAAAAGGCTGGTGAAGACTTCAGAAAAAAAACAAAAACATTTGTTTGTTATTAGTAAAACTAAACTGATATAGCATTGAAATTGATTCCAACTACATTATTATTATTATTATTATTATTATTATTATTTGGTATTGCTATTTTAGCAGCTTTTAGTTGAAGCAAATGCATGTATTTTAGCAACAGTATTTATAACAAGGGTTGAGATATATGACTGAATAAATAGTAGGATATACAAATCCAATTGGAATCTTCAAGTTGTAGTGGCAATAGAATGGAGCCATGGTGACAAGCTGCATCATTCTTCTTCAGCTTCAGCATCAGCTGTGTTTCTCAGTCTTGAACTTTTAACATTACAGCAACTCTTCTTGTTCTTCTCATATAGTATAACCAGACAATCTGAGACATTATCCTGGCCCATGTACATTCATTTGAACAGTACAGGAGGAGGCAGACCACCTTCTTCTCTTTTACCCTTTACTTTAATTTTCCCTTTTCCTTTACACAGCTAATGTCATACAATGTGCTTTTGTGTGTGGCCAGCAGGTTTGGAGCGCTCCACACCTGTTGGTTTAATGGGCAATGGCCCCAGGGGAAAGGTCAGGACAAGGTTGTACAGTTAAACAATTCATTATGAACACTACAGATGCGCTGTAGTCCTGAAGCTAGAGACGACCCAACATGCTGCTCACTCACAGTGCAAGGGTGGAGATCTATTTTAATCATAAGTATAAAAAAAAAAATTTTAAAAAAGGAACGCAGTAATACATGTGGAGCTGTGGATTAGTGTGTAATGTTGCAAGTAACGCTTTAAAAACTATTATGCATATTAAAATGATTACATCAGTTTATGCATATACAGTAGTAATTAAATATATACCTTATAAGCAAAATCCAAAAAATAAAGTAGTTGTTAACCAGTCAGAGTAACAATCAATCAAGAGAAAAACTGCGCAGGACATTTTAATAAAACGCAAACAATAACAGCAGTGCGTTTCTAAAATGCAGATGTAAAAGACAACATTTTCCCTTTTCATCCCTATCCAAAAATTTCGTTTATATTACAAAGTAGTTTTATGCAATGAAACGCGTAGAAATGGTTCCCCTACTCCCTGCATCCTCTGTGCACATCCCAGGTAGCGACTCACTAATCGTATCGGAGCATCTTACCTGTTGACTGTCAGCCAGGAATTTGGACAAGTAAAACACATGCTCAAAAAACATGGTTTTAAGATCTTGGATGAGGCCTGCAGGGTTTTTATTGAGAACTATTCCGACATCTTTCCTGCTTTCGCAAAAACTTGCAGCAATGGCAATTACAAAACCTGTATCATGTGTACCAGCAAAACAGGGTTTTAGCTGTCAGAACAGAGTGCAGAACATCAAACACTCTCGTTTACATGAGGATCATCTGAAACATGACAATTTCAATGGAAGCTCATGAGAATTATTTAGACTTTGATTTGGAAAGAGCACGAGTCATTTTTTGACTTGGGTGCTAAAAGGACAATTTAAAGAACTTTTAAACAAAAAAAAAAACGGTAAATAGTTATGATGTTGACAGCTAACCACAGGGACATTGGTACATGTTCTACACTGATTTTTACGTTGTGATTGGGGGATTTTCAAAAGAAAACGTTTCACGGTAAGCTTGTCTCTATGTCTATTTCTATTATTATTATTATTAGTTTATTTAGCAGACACCTTTATCCAAGGCGACTTACAGAGACTGGGGTGTGTGAACTATGCATCAGCTGCAGAGTCACTTACAATTACGTCTCACCCGAAAGACGGAGCACAAGGAGGTTAAGTGACTTGCTCAGGGTCACACAATGAGTCAGTGGCAGAGGTGGGATTTGAACCGGGGACCTCCTGGTTACAAGCCCCTTTCTTTAAACACTGGACCACACAGCCTCCACTACCATTATTTATACTGTCTACTGTTTTTCCTGTTAATAGTTACACTGGAAAATAATGTAACTGTTGATACAATATGTAAAAACGCAGATTTTGAGATTGTATGTCTTTTTACAAATGCACATTTTTAAAGGCTAGCGTGACCTTTGCGTCTGTAAATGGTCACGCAAATTTGTTGCCGTCATTATATATATATATATATATATATATATATATATATATATATATATATATATATATATATATATATATATATATATTACTATGCAAAAACACTATAATATACAATTATATACTAAAGTACTTCAGTATAAAAGAATAGTGTTTTTCAACAGTACTTTATGTGGGGAAAACCAGATGTTTTGTTGGTTTAACCTGCCTGGATGTAAAATATATGTTGGTATGTTGTACGGAATTTAAACTCAGGATGCCAGTACTTTTAAAGGCCTTCTGCCTGAAAGCATCATCTTAAAATCACTGTTTTTATCAGCTGTAGAAAGCTGCAGGTGCCTGCATTCTAGCCGCAGAAGCTCAATTATGTGTAGTGATAACTGATCTGGAGTCTCTCTTGACCTGTTGCCCATTTTCAAAAATGTTACATTGTCTGTACACAGAAGCCTATTGAAGTATGTTTCTTCTCAGTGGGAAGCCCATTTCTCCAGTGACCTAATAGAGTACAGCGGCAAGTCTGAACCATGTTTATACGGCCGTATTGATTCATAGAGTGGACTCTTTTGTTGATTTTATTGGGCAGTATTTTACAGGGCTAACTGGCGAGGCATTACAGAGCAATGTGACACGGAAATCTTTTTAACGCTTCATATGAAAGATAATACTGTTCTGCATGGTTTCAGCAGGGGGTCTGGTTAAAGGGTTAAAGACCAAAAAGGATTCCTCTAGGTTCAAATAAAGAAGGTACTGTATATGTTCCTATTGCTTGTCCCCAGTGCTACTTGAAAACAGGGATGACAGACTATATACATTTTATAGCATTTACAGATGTACAACTGAAGGTTTACCAGCACCTGAGGTATATTTGTGTTTCTTGTTAGTCATTTAGAACCATTTGTAAAGATCAAAACAGGTGTTTATGAGGGTGTGGCTAATATGCAAGAACTCAGCTTTGATTTTCAGCTAAGCTGCTGACTTCCTTTGTGTTCTCATTGTTTAACCTAGCTAGCTGAGTGTTTTCTATGAACAATGAGGTTTTGCCTCTGTCTTTTGAAATTATTTTTACTTTGGATCATAGCTTTCAATTGCTTGATGGTTCATTATTTTACGTGCCCTCTGAAAAAACCCTCTAAATATACAGTATGTTTTTTTTCACTTTATTAAATGGATTTATTTTTGATTGTACTGTTTTAATTTTATTTGGTAATAAAATTATACAGAAACAGCTGATAATAGAATGTTGGGTGGTTTACTTTTTTTGGCTTTGAAAGGATTAAGCAATAGAGCGAACATCCATCCATTGTACTCTCCTTGTATCTGGTTATTCTATTAATCTAAAAAAGACAAGAACATATCATCAATGTGTGATCTTATTTCTGCACAGATGGAACCAATCTGCATTATATCTCTTTGCCCGAGTCCATGTATTCTGTCTGCTTGCACCTGCCAAAACAATAAACTGAATGCTGTGCAACGCCAAACCAGCAATCTGGCTCTACTGTAAGTAGCCTAAAGTAATGAAAAAAAAATAAATCAGTGTAGAATAAGGTACAGATACATACAAACTGACTGTCAGGAATGATGAAAATATAAACCAATATTTTCAACACAAACTCAAAGTAAACACTAAAACATGGATTTTGAAATCGAAGAAAAAGTAGTTGCAGGGTTCTATAAACCTTGTACACTCACTCGTAATCTCATCCACCCATCAGAATGTAATGTTTATTGTAACTGAACCATTATGAGTAGTGTATGACATGAATCATAGTTTAGTATTATCAATATACATCTACATTGGCAAAGGCGCAAAGCAGGGCACTGTTGTAACCTGTGCTGTATGTGACCAGCCTTGTTATTCCAGGACCTTTTTACAGCCACTATTAAAATGATTCTACTTGTATGAGTTACATTGTTTATACAGTTCAGTTATCACTCATGTCAGGTTAAGAATGTGACGGGTTTACCAGAGAATGCTGGGCAATTGAGTTTATATTGCGACGATGAATGCAACGTAATGCAAAAAAAAAAACAGGAAACGCTTTGTACCACAGATAGTGAAATCTAATTTCAGAGCTACAGTATGAGAATTAACATTATTCCTAATCTATTTCAAGTACATGTGACCACACAATTAATGTGTAGGACACCCAATTGAAATCAGTTCTGTTGAGCTCTCTCTCTCTCTTTTCTGTACCCTAGAGCCTTTTTTCCTAGTTTGAGTTTAATCACAGAATCTCAACCATGATGTTTCTGACAGGTAATTTCCTTAATGCGGCTGACAGAGATGGATTACATGGAAGCCTATTGGATCCCATGCTTTTGTCTGCAAGTGATAAGACTAGATGAGGGTTATCTTGGTACGAGTGCCTGGAACGATACAGCTACCTAATAAGTCCCTCGATAATACAGACGCTCGCTGTGGGAACACAAATGCAAGGCCAGATGGGATACGTTGCCTTGCGAAAAAAGAGATGAATAAGAAAAAAGCATTTTATTGCACTGTGTGGGAACATCTGGGCTTGGAGAGTATATCATGTGGTTTAAATGTGGTTTAATATAACACTGAATAGAAGCAAACAGCGCAACAGAATTATTATTTTTCTTTTTAAATTTAAATATCCAATGTTTCAGAAAAATGATTTACCTTATTTAGCTGGGATGAAGCTTTTTTTGGTGGCACCGTCTGGAGGGCTTTTCATTTAGCTAAATGAAAAAAGTCCACAATACATTGTAAATACATGTAAAGACATCCAACCAGAGTGCCTGCAATTGCCTTTATAAACAGCTTTCACTGTTCTTGTACTGTAATATTACCATTATATGTCATATATTAAGCATGCAAGGACCGATTTATGAAACACATTTTGCACCATTGTTAATGTGATTAAACTGGTAAAAAAAACAGGTTCTTAATTTAACCTATAAATTGCTTAGTTATTTCAAACATGCACATTTGGATTACCTCTTTCAGATGAAATTGGGCCAAAATGCGCACAGGAAAAAAAAAGCTAGATAAGAAAACATTAGTATGTTATTAAATAAAAATTCACCGGGCGATTTGTTTTCTTCTAGTTTACATCTGACTTGAAGATCATATGACTTAATTAATCTGACGAGCTGAAAAAAAATACAACTTCAAATTAGTTTAAGATTTTCAACTAATTTTTTCAACTTTGATGAGACAGTGTCCAATAAATAGACAGCACAACACATAAACACATATGCATGTATTATGAATTATTATTTTTAATTGCGTCCGCACACTTACTCGCAAGGTGCGAAGGTTTTGGCTAGCCCGGCCTCACGCTGTGACATCGTTATTAAACGTTATAAATGCATTTGTTTTCATCAGTATACTGAAAGAGTCTCTACTATATATTTACAGTGCACGCCAAAATAATTTTAACATTCCAGCAACTTTGTTAAAAGGCTGTGTTTCAGTGGGAACTAAGTAACAGTTGTGTTTTATAACAAAATGACATTGTATTGAACACCCTCAAGTATAAAGCGAAAGTATTATTAGGGTATTTTTATATGCATTGGTTAACAAGGATGCAGTATGAAAAATGTTGGAAAATGAATAAGCAGAAGTACGAATTTGTATTTAAAAACGGAATTAGATCTACCATTGTTAATAATAATAATAATAAGAAGAAGAAGAATAAATACAAACTTCTAAATGTTTTTTAAAATGAACAATAAAAGCAATAAGTATCATTATCAAAAATTATTTATTGTTTAATCTCAAACTTGTACATTTGTTAATAAAATAAAACACGTTAAAATACAAGAGGTTTGTATCTGGCCTACTTTCAGCACACTTAAAATTATCAAAACTTTTAATAATGTAATAACTGCATTAAATATGCATCACATGTAGGCCTACCTTAAATTACGTTTTCTATGATTGATTATTATTTATTAATCACTTTCATTGCTGTCACTTACTAGCAGTTCATTACACTCAAGCTCCTCCTCAGCTTCAATGGCAATGACAGAGACCCGGCGTTTGTTTACAATATTTGCCAGCAGATCCAGCGCGTATTAGACAGGCGATTATTTGAGACCCAGCAATTATTTGAAGTTTTACAGTAAATACCTGCCACAGTAATATCTGCTGCTGCTATCAGCAGGGCAGCAGTGTGGAGTAGTGGTTAAGGCTCTGGATTCTTGACCGGAGGGTCGTCGCGACACTGCTGCTGTACCCTTGAGCAAGGTACTTTACCTAGATTGCTCCAGTAAAAACCCAACTGTATAAATGGGTAATTGTATTTAAAAATAATGTGATATCTTGTAACAATTGTAAGTCGCCCTGGATAAGGGAGTCAGCTAAGAAATAAATAATAATAAAGTAACTGGAGCACATAAACACACCATGTTGTGCTTAACGGAAATCTTTCTCTGTGAAGTGAAGGTGCAGTTAGACACAACAGCAGGCCAAACAATACAATGTTTGCAGAACATTCTTAGCTTGGCGTTTACCAAATACGACTGACGGCCGTGGCTCCGAGGTCTGTCCTATCAACTGGACACTCATATGTAATTATTTTATATTTAAGTGATAACTAAGGGACGGTTCAAGTGTAGAAGGAGATCTTTTGAGTTGATAAAATCTATTTATTAATTTGTTCCCGAATTCCATGTGATTTAGTGTTACATGCTGTAGTAATCTGGCCCCCTGTCAGTAGTTTTCAGTCAGTAGTTTTAATATTAAAGTTACACTGGCTATGACTTTACTTACTGCACAGAATTGGTAACTACAAGGATTTTTCGCAGGCATGAACAGTTGGGCATCCTGCTTTTTAGATTTTGAGTGGCTGATGTGTTTATTTTGGCTTCAGTCATCTCCCTTTTTTAAAGTTGTTTATAAGGCTTTTCTAAATAGTCTGCTTATTCTAAGACTAGAGATCTTGTTTTCGCACATAAAGTTTAATATGTTGGAACTTCTATGCTTCACTGCTAGCCAGACACACATTAACATTAATGCTGATATCTATTTGTCTATCCTGTCTGGCTGCCTGCTCTTCTCCAGTTAAAGGGTGGCATTGAGGATTGAGGCATCGCTCTTGACAGAGTAGTTATATAGATGTGTCTCACAGCTAAAGAGGAGGCATATTAAAGCAATTTCCACTTTTTTGGTTGTCTCTCTGTCTCTCCTTACCACTCAAATGCAACATCAAGCAGCGGGGCATCCCATTTAGTGTAGCAGATTCGTAGTGATTCATTAAAATCCCCAGCTCTATCAGCCTTAAGTGCTGCCTGTTACTATCAGCCTGTTGGAATGGCAATTTGACCGAGCTGGTGTTATGAGTCGCTAGGTGGGGCTTACTTTTATTTTTGCATTTCTATTATGAACAGGGGCTTGTAAACAATGATGTTTGAACTTTTCTTTTTTCTTTAATTGGTATTCCATGCCGTTTATATATGGGTGGGGCACCTTTCTGCCTTTAGATGGTAAGCATATGTGTATTATTATTATTATTTATTTTTTAGCAGATGCCCTTATCGAGGGCGACTTACAATTGTTACAAGATATCACAGTATTTTTACATACGATTACATTATTTTTTACACATTTTTTTTTTTTTACATACAATTCCCCATTTATACAGTTTTTACTGGAGCAATCTAGGTAAAGTACATTGCTCAAGGGTACAGCAGCAGTGTCCCCCACCTGGGATTGAACCCACGACCCTCCGGTCAAGAGCCCAGAGCCCTAACCACTACTCCACACTGCTGCCCTATGTGTATAAAATGCTGAAATAGTGTAATGCGCAACACATTTATATTACATTTTATACACACAATGGATCTGGACAGTTGTTTAGTTGAAAAAATATAATATGACTATTACTTTTGTTATTGTTTCCATTATTAGGTGATATACAGGCATCCAGAAATTCTGCAATTTTAAATCAACAATTACCTTGTTGTATACAACTGTTTTCGACCTTTTAAAATAACTGCACTTACTAAAGTGGTGCAAACCATCTAATTAATCTGAAATTTATAATTAGAGGCAACAGAAGTGCTTTCACTAATAAAGATGCATCATTAACACAACACCCCATCACGCAAATGCATTGAGGATCATTTTTAGTGACAATCTTTTGCCATTTAGGTATTGTTTAATAGACTGTATTAATAATGCAGTGATGGATTAATGGTGCCGTTTTCTTTTAACGTAATCCAGACTTCACACCTTTCTGTGTTTAAGTACAACTCTAATTGAATATTTATGCAGTTCCCAAGTTGATTACCAGCTGTTTTTGTCAAGTATGCCCTGAGGGGTGAGACATTATGACTGATAACTCCAGCAAAAGTAAGGAGACTTGTGTGTAATGTGTATGTGTGTGATTTGCATTTCCCATTTGTCTCCCCTGATTGCACAGTAGGTACGGATTCACAAAGTCTTTCAGCTTGCAAGTTTTCCAAACTTATTGCATAATTTTACATTTCACATAAACCTTAACAACATTTTTTTTTTTGTTTTTTTTTGAGTGAACGTTTTTTGATGTCAGTTTAAAACCAGAGTATTGATCTACCCAAACCAGATGCTCTTCTTCAGTGGTCCTGCAATGGTGTTCAATTGTTCTTAACTAAGGCCTAATGAGTTATATAACCATGAGCCTTTGTTAGAATGGTACAACAATGGCAACATTGTCATATGCCAATGGTAATTACAAGGGCATGAACCAATGCACACTGGTTACCCCTTGCAGTACAATAGAAGTGTGTTACTTTATCTGGATCACTGTACAATATTTTCCAAATGAATGAGGTTGCCTTTTCTGGAAATGCAGTAGCCTGTAGTTTTTTTTTTCAAGGCAACCTAATGATATTCATTTTTGTTTTATTTTGTTTTAGGTTTTTTTTGTTTTGTTTTGTTTGGTTTCCATTACAATACAGAAATAAAATGCTAATTTGGATGATGGTTAAAAATAGTTGAATTATCGTTGGCTGAAGTCATCTCCCTTTAAGGTCTGATTGTTTGCCTACTGGGAATGTTTTTTTAATTTTTTTTTAATTGCAATAGATTCAAATATATATATATATATATATATATATATATATATATATATATATATATATATATATATATATAGATAGATAGATAGATAGCAAACTTACAAGGTTACAATTATTTCCAACCTTGCAGTTATAGTTTATTTTTGTCATAGTTCCCTCCCCGATTTGAACCAAAATCCAGTGTCTTGCCCTGTGACTGTTGACTATGGGTGATCTGGTGTATGTATACATGTTTTTCCCTAGATCTTTAATATAAATGGTGTTCCATACATACAATTGTCTATGAAGGCAATTCATCTTGGGAGATGTATTGCCTTTTGCAGCGCTTTTGGCTTTAAAAGGGACCAAGTCAGCTAAGACGATACAGAATGTATGTATTATCAACACACTAGATTCGCTACAAGGAGTGTGTCTGAATCCACAGTACATGATTAAGTGATGAATGAAGTTATGGTTACGTTAGAAACCCAAGCATCAAAGAACCAAATCTATTCATATAATATTTTTATCATAGCATTTCGCTGATCGGCATTTTTCCCCAGTATATTACCACATTCATGAGTAGCTTAGCTGTGCTCAGAAACCGAAGCCTGACAGCAAGGATCAGCTTCCACTCTTTATCTCATAACTGAGTTACTTCACATTTAGTTTGTTTTAAGCTTCCTGTGCGTCACGTGAGCCGTTTTGTAGATTTTATACCTTTTAACAATCTGCTTTGCTGTCAGCAGGGGGCAGTGTTCTCTGCAAAAAGACCATTAATATGATTCTGGACTAGAGCATTGCAGCAGCAGTGCACATTCCCTGTAGAACCCTTGTGCCAATTCATTATATGAAGAGTTTAACAGGGGGAGATGGTGTTAACTATATTGGATTCACATTCCAATCTGTTAGCCTAACTAACCTACATGCAACCAGACCTTATTGCATTTTAGAAAGCTTATAAGAAGGTGGTTTACATTAGCTGTATGATGCACTGCACTGAAGAAACAGCAATCAAACCTGTTTGCAGAACTCTTCTTCTGTGGAAACACTAGCTAATTTATTTCCTTCTTTTTTACCTCATGCTGGTTCATTGACGGTTCACATGGTTAGATGGCCTTTCTGAGCCAATTTAGCCCTTTGCAGCTCATCATAATCCCATTGCGATTGCATAGGCTTTATGGAAATACCATGCAGATGTATATATATGCCTTAGCATAGCTGATAGCAAAGACTCAAATAACCCCATCAATCTTAATGGCATTTCCTACCTGATCAGCAAGAGGTTTTCAATTTATTTTCCTTTATAGCTGCTTTATTACCCTTTTTTCTTACATATCTGCCCATTTACATGTATATTGCATCATCAAACAGCACTTCATTATATTCTGTCTGACCATGCTAAACTCATTTGTTCACTCAATGTAACCTCCAGTTGATCAGTATCTTAGTTTGGAGCATATGCGGTGTGGCACCTCATTATTTCCCCAGTCATTTTTCAATTCTCCTTCAGAATTAGATGCTGTGTTCTTATTAATTTGCAGTTTGTGTTAGTTTGCGAGTGGTGGTGTAGGGCTCTTGTTCATGCAAGGCGAGGAGGTTGCCCTTATGTGAGAAAGGAAGCTCAGACAGTAGTAATGGGCTTTTGCATTGAACTTGAACAAATTAATATTGCATTTCTCTTTGTTGCGACCTTTCAGTGTAGATTAAATGAGTCCAGACTTGGCATTTGTGTCCTCCCTCTTACAATAGAGACGAGATGTGTGGAAGCAAGCACATGCACATTAATATATTATATTAACATAGTATGCTTTTTATTTTCTAACTGCAATTTGTCCCTAATTCAGTTTACTAATTTCCAGTCCTTGTGTCTACCCAGATTTCTCACTACAGGGTTAGTTGTACATGTTAACATTATATCCTAGCTTTTACAATTTCTTGAGTATGTGCATACATATTGCAGGGTTTTATGTTTCTGTGTAAATTCTGATAAGTAGAGACAGAGAAAGGATAATGTCGCCTGTGATCTTCAGTGAGTCCTGTGTTGAGAGCCACCTCTATGTACAAACCTTTTTGCCTTAAGGTATCATTTTCCCAAATCCCACAGGTTTGTATTTGAATCTAATGCAGCCTTCATCTAAATGCTGTCAGTCTGCAAAGGCCACTTCTTTTCACCCATTCCCAAGGGTGTCTATTATATTTTTCCTGCACTGTGCAAATTGTCCAGATCTGCCTTCTGGCTACGGGATAACACTGTGTTATTTATTTATAAATACATAAATAGGATTTAGTCTTGTCTGACAAGACATGTTTGAAATTGTTTGAAACACTAGGCTGGGTAAACATGTCAGAAGCTTAGTGGATTACATCATCAGGGTGGCTGGGATTCACCAGGATCAAGGAATCAAGCAGTCGCACTTGGCCTCTTCAGAAAGACTTATACCACAAATTATTTTGCGGTACCTTATTTTATGAATTTGAGGTTGTGTGTTTACACTGAGAAGCGTTACAAAAATACAGTAGTGCTAACTTTTGAACATGATCCCATTTTGCAATTTTTTTTTATTTTTATTTTTTTTATAAATTTATAGAAAATGCCTTGCTCCTGCTAGTCGTGCTTGACGTTTTCAGACACTCCCTTGATAGGCAGCATTGCATTCCCAAGTGACCAGTATTCAGTTTGTAGTTAATGCCTGAATCAAACCAGGCCACTTTACCTTGTAAAATAACAACAGTACAACTATATGATTGTTTTCCCAGGTGGTTAAACAAATAGTAGTTGAAACTGAAAGGAGCAAATTTAAGTATCAACCAACCAGTGGGTCTCTCCAGAATGTCATTTTAACCACTGTTTTTCTTTTTTTCTGCTGTTGTCTTTTATTTAAACAATAATATTTATGGTATTTAGGGCAGCAGTGTGGAGTAGTGGTTAGGGCTCTGGACTCTTGACCGGAGGGTTGTGGGTTCACTTCCAGGTGGGGGACACTGCTGCTGTACCCTTGAGCAAGGTACTTTACCTAGATTGCTCCAGTAAAAACCCAACTGTATAAATGGGTAATTGTATGTAAAAATAATGTGTAAAAAAAATAAATAAATAAATAAATAATGTAATTGTATATAAAAATTAATGTGATATCTTGTAACAATTGTAAGTCGCCCTGGATAAGGGTGTCTGCAAATAAATAAATAATAATAATAATTTTATTTGTGTCCCCAATATGTAATTACACATTGTTTTCATCCTTCAAATTACCAGCTGTGGTTTTTGCTACTCTACCAACATCTAAGTGTTAAGTAAGTAAAAATTAAATACACTTGGCAGGTTTTCTTCCATCACTAAACACTTAATCATATATTCGAAGCTTTAAGAAAGTAGATTTTGTCATCTCCTTGAAATGGCAGGTTTAGTGCTGAAAATGTACTAGTAACTAAAACAAACTGAGACTTACATATTTGGTTAAACATAGCACAGATTATTTGCTGTGTGTTTATTTAAAAAGGATCATCAATAAACAAGTATGCTAAAGGTTGTGGGTGCATTAACTATGAATGCAATAGACTTGACTAAACCAAGCGTACATGAATGCTGTATCCACCTATGTGCATGAAATATTGAAAGGTGTTTGTACTGGTGAAATGAATGTATTGTCTGTTTATAACCATACATATCTTTATGCAGGTGCACTACAATAAATGTATTCCATTATAGGTAAGATGGATCAGCATTTTAATATTGTATGATTTAATAACTTGTGAATTTAACAAAGGAAGGCGTTGCTGTCTTAGCAAACTATGATGTCAATAAACAGATAATACAGCAGATAATTAAAATATCCCACAATGTGGTCTGCAGCCTTACATATGAAAGGAAAGCAATATACCAGGCTGGTTCTGCATTTTTTTTTTTAAAGATATGTTTGGCATTTTCCATCATTCAATAAATTATTTCCTAGCACTTTCCACAATGAGGTGGCCAGTGGTCTGAAATTGTGCTCCATTTCTGCAAGGGGTAAAGGTCGTTCTTTCATCCTTTATTTGTCCTGTGAAAAAGTTCTGCTGTTTTCGCATCCATTATCTCTGCATATATATGTGGATTGATCTGCTTTCTGCAGAGAGACTGAACTTGTTTACCCCTGGAAATTCAGGATGGAAATCTTTTGGCAAAGGCTGCCAAAGGGTTCCCGATAACTAATGTCCAGACCACCAGTCGCCTTCATTATACATTTCTCACACTCAGTGGTGTTCTGGCTTTTTGTCAGCCACATTTTGAAGCCTTGTTAATGCACCACTATGAAAATGGAAGCTTCATATGCATTGACATAATTAATGAAGAGGCAGGCAGCATGCTCTACCAATTAACACCACAGGGAAAAGTAAAATTGGCCTCTTTTTTGTGTGTTGTGCCAGAGTTAAGGACCGTAGCACACGGCAAATAAATGGAGAGGCTTTTAATGAGCTGCAGCATTGAGCTGAATAAGTCAGGAAGGATGTTGTGTAAACATCACCAGCTCTTTAAAGTGTTAAAGGTAATTGATGAGCTTAGTTAAGAGTTCTGGAGGAGAAAAAAACATCCTTACAGAGGTGTGGAGATGCACATTTATTAAACTCCTTTCTTTTGAGAATTACTGTTTAAAGGCTAGTATTAAATGATACGGATATCCCAAAATAACCAGTACCAGTAACAAACGGCTACATTTTAAAATGTATTAAGTTGAATATTCCCATAAGGTGCATGTTTCAGAAACTTATCAACATATTATTATTATTATTATTATTATTATTATTATTATTATTATTATTATTATTATTATCTGACTGAAAGTGAGCACTTTTACTTTCACCCATAAGAAAAGCTATTTGCTTCATTTTTCCAAAAGGTAAAATAACAAAAAATAAACAACCTTGGCAGCAAAGTAAAATACCACACTTGCAGCAATCTGGCTTTGCCTTTTAATCAATGTATTCCATTCAAGGAATAAAAAAGCATGGGTGAACTGGTTTGATTTTCATAACTTTATTTTAAGCTCTGCACGATTTTAGTTTCTTAAAGCACAGCTTGTCCGTGAAATATTACAGATCTCAATTTTACTTGTATCTAAATGGCTGATGTGGTTCATTCAGCTCCATTAGTTAGTAGAAATAAACTGGTGGCTTTTAGCAGTGCCTTTCCCAGCAGAGGCCAATGTTCCATAAAGCAAAATAATCAATATAAACAGTGTATGTGTACAGTAATTTTCAATATATAACATACACCTAAGTATAACTCACATGTATGTGTAAAGCACTCAAGTTTTTAGAAAAGCACATGTTTGGTTGATCGTGTTGTGTATTTTTTTATGCAATGCTTATGTGTATAATGCACTACAGAAAAAAAAAATAGTATTTCACCCATGCACATATGCATTATTAATCTGTACAAGATGTGTGTGCATATACAAGCACATGCAGGAACTGTAAATCTTATGTATTTGTTTTTGCACATTTATTTTCCTGACTGTTGCATTTCCAATATCTCATTCCTTTTAAACTAATTGGGTATCAAGCAGGGGAATAAAAAAACAAAAAAAGAATGAAAATAAGTAAATCGTTAAGGTATTCACCCAAGCTAATTTGCTATTTATTAATTATACACATTTCACCAAGAGAAAGATGTATGTCTACCATTGTTTGGTAGTCCTGTCCTTTGCTGGATACCAGCACGTCAATAAATTTCACAGTTTTGACAGCTGAGAAATGTTACTTCCCCGCACATTTCCCAGCTAATTAATGAACTCCTGTCTGCTCACCTCGACTGTGCCTTTGTAGTTTGTTTGAATGCCGCCCCCGATCACTTCGGGATTCATCAGCTCCGAGGGTTTTCCTGTTTGTTTGTACTGAACCGTTACTGCGTGTGACAGCCCGTGGTTCTGTCAGAAAGAATCGGCCCCCTTGAAAAATCAGCTGCAGAGGGAAGTGACAAGTTAATGGAAGCTAAAGCACTCTAATGGCAGTGCCTGGTGAAAGTCGGGGAAGTCGTCTACAGTCTTTGCCTTTTCTTTCGACGATGTGTCTTTGCATTGCTGTCTGGGTATAAAGGGGGCAGCATTACTTTCGTTTCCCTCGATGCAGGCATTGAACAAACGATAGGGGATTTAATAAGCCATTCCCGCAGCAGCATGTGACATATACAGTAGATGCTTTAAGGGATAATACTGGCTTTACATGTTAGCAGGTAGACACAATTTATATATTTTTTTTTTAATACCAGGGCTCAAGTACAAAACGGTATGATAATGTGCCTTCAAGCAGTACAAGATACAAAAAAAAACTTAGAAATCTTACTGAAAGAATTCAATCTATTGTACAGTATATATAATACATTATTTTTGCTTAGTGGGTCCTGCACATCAGCCAATTTAGATACCATGGAGTAAATTTTAATGGTATAAATAGTGGTGGAAGGTGGCCTCGGGTGCCACTTGTCCTGCCCACTGGCATTAATTTTAATCTAATTCATATGTTTCATTTATTATAGTTTTGCCAGCACAGGGGCGGCCTACAAACTCCAATGGGCAATTCCATGGGCCAAAATCAAATAACGTAATCATTCATTTAATTACATTGGTAGGTGTCTCCTTTCTGAAATATTAATCCCACAAGTGTTTTCCCTCAGTGTTGATCTCTTGTACCCCTGCGATTATAATCAGGTTTTAAGAGTTTTGGAGCAGTGGTATTCAGATGTGCAACTGTTTAGAATTGTTAAAATAGTCAACAGTGTGTACCTGCATGTTTTAATTGAAAGGGTTATTTGCTTTGCAGTTCCAGCTAGGTGAAGAGAAGGTGGCAGATTGCTTGTTGTGTTATTTGAAACAAAAAGAATTCGTAAAGCTTATTGACAGGTGTTAGAACTCATTAGGAGCAGATATATTGAAGAGCAGTAAATGCGTAAGAAAGTAAGGTTTGACAGGGGTCACTGAACATCGAGTGAATGTTTTATTTAGGAAAATATGAATAAGAAACCTGTAACACACTGTGAGTATATATATATATATATATATATATATATATATATATATATATATATATATATATATATATATATATATATATATATATATACTGTATATATAATTTTGACAATGAAAAATAACTATTGCATATGTGATTAGCAGGTGTAATTAAGATAACTCTAAATTAATTTTGAATATTACTTAAACATTATTGGGTCCTGCTGACAGAGCAGTAAGTCATCATGAGTTATTTAAACACAGCTATTTTAAAGTATGTTTTGATTAATTAAATACATGTTGATATCAATGAAACTGGTCTGGACTATTTGCCATTTCTTTTTTATGCTATCAAACTTTGAGAATGGGGCCTATTATTATTATTATTATTATTATTATTATTATTATTATTATTATTATTATTATTATGCGAAGCTAGGCCAGTGAAGGTGTCTGCAATAGCTCTTATCTATAATGAACCTTAAGAACATGCTTCAGTGTCATCCAGGTACCCTGGTAACACAGCAGGCCATCGAGGTGCTGTTTGCATGAGAGGACTAAGTGATACAACCTACAGTTTCATCATGACTCTGAAAGAGCTAACATTCAGTGACAACCAAGGCACACTGATGAGTCTTTAAAGTTTCTGTAAACCTGACCCATACATCAATATCTTATAAAAACGTGTCTGATGGCGACTTCGAATGGTACCCTTCATTTTGTCCTGTGATGTAAGATGGCCGTCATATTTAGGTCATGTGACGTTTTGGTGGCCGGACTACTGTATTCTGTGATTCTGGAGGTAAAGTTCGATCATGGCTATCATACAAGAACAAGTAACCTAATATGGCTATCATGTTATGGTCATGAAGTTTCTTGGGTATATACTGTAGCCTGTACACTTTGGCCTGTTACCATAGCATTACATACACCACTGTATTCTATGATTTTCACTTTTAAGTACCAATACCAGTGTTGTGCAGTCACAAATCAACTGTTTTCACTTTGTTTCAAACTCTTGACACATAAATGTTACAGATATATGTGTTCATGTTAAAAAGCATTTTTATGCCCCCCAAAAATGCTTTGTTTTTGTTCAAAGCAACTCCCTTTTCTATTTTGTGTGTTTACTTATTTTTAGTTCTAAAAAAAAAGGAAGACAGTGTTCTTGTCTCCTTATGCAGTTTAAACAGTAAATTACTAGAAATAAGTTAAAATAAATGTTTCATTAATTTTCAAAGTGGTGACTCAAATTCATAATGTTAAGCTAAGTGTTATGGAGAATGGTAATGACCTGAAAAGTTCTAATGGGTTTCCCCATATATTTCTGATTAACTGAAGAGCCAACATACTTAATATTATTTATAATAAGATCTACTTGGGTAATGTGGCCTCAGTCACGTAACAGCTAAAACATACACAATTTATTCTGCGCATTCAGGATGTTACCAAGCCATCCATTCTGTGTTATCAGCTTACACCGAGGAGCAAAGCCATTATTACACTGCTGTATTTTTCTATTGAAGTACATTAATCACACAAGTGGCATGATTAATATGAATATTGATTACAATCTGTGTAACCTAGCTTTTAAGCATTCCAGTCGCAGAGATAAAATTTCAATATTAATTAGAAAAAAAAGTAATTTGGTAAATGCCAGCACACTTGATTTCTGAATGGAAATGAAAAAAATATATATAAATGGCTTATTGATTGGTTAAAAAGGACCTCATTCACGATACATCATCTGCAGTATAATAGCAGCTGTTATAAGTGTATTATCCATTTTTATGCAATTTCAACAGCACTCAGTTCTTTGGTATTAATCTCAAGAACAGGACTTTGGAGAACCTGGATTCTGCTTGTTTTCATGATCTTTCATGTACAAGGTCTGTACTTGAGATGAGAAAGCTATTTTGGTGGTAATTAGAATGACAGACAGGCATATCACACTCCAGTTATGTAATAAGATGCCAGCGTAGCTTGGAACATTGAAAACGCTGAACTGCAAAAAGCCCTGTGAACATATAAGAGCCATGCATGTATCAATAATTCATATTTGCATCATTACAAATTCAAACATTGTTACAAAGTAGTTAGAGATACCACAGTTGGATGACCTCAAAGAGTAAGACTTTTTGCTGGACGGGTGTATATCTGTGACGAAGGTGCAATTACATATTACAGAATTAACAAACAACTTGATCATGAGTTCAAATGCAAAAACCTATTTATATTTCATTTTTATCATCTGTGTTATATGGCACTTTAAATTAATATGTCAATTTTTTAATGCAGTTCGGGAGAATAGTTTAAGCTAATAATAATAATAATAATAATAATAATAATAATAATAATAATCCCATGTATAATTAAATATATACAATTTTGACAAACTGAATAAGGTAATTTATTTTTGTTCAAACTGGTTTTCTGTGCTGGGAAAACACTAATTGGTGCTCCGCTTTAAATTAACTTTTAGTTAATGTAGTCAATGTGTGAATTAATGTGTGTTCCCGTCAACTGCTCAGGCTATGGACTCTGTGTGTGTTCTATTACCAGGTTACTCTTAAGATTGAGATGCTATACCTCAGTAGACCTGATAAAAGAGGTGGAAAGTAAAGGGAAAAAAGACTGAATGCATGTGTTTAATTATTAGTTAAGAAAGTATAGTAATTACATTTTTATTATCTTGGAACCTTGTAGCTAAAATGACAGAACTGCACCGAAACTACTGTGTTAAAGTCACTGCTTTTAACAAAGGCTGTCTATTTCAGTAATTGCTGTCACTTTTAACAAAATAATGCATACAAGTATCAAAAGTTTGCAAATAAGTATGTGCTTAAAAATAATTAAAAGTGTACTTTTTATTGCCGTATCAATATTTTTTAGCTGAACGGCAAACTTCATATGTATTAATGTAAGATTCCCTTATCTTAAGAGAGCCATGCTACCCCCCTGCTGATTCAAAAAAGGGATGCATTTCATTATTAAGTGCTGCTGGCAAAAATGTCGTAACACACAAGGATTAGAAACAAACTGTTTAACAATTACACCCTGAAGTGGCAACTTATGATGCATTATTATTATTATTATTATTATTAGTTTATTTAGCAGACGCCTTTATCCAAGGCGACTTACAGAGACTAGGGTGTGTGAACTATGCATCAGCTGCAGAGTCACTTACAAAAACGTCTCACCCGAAAGACGGCGCACAAGGAGGTTAAGTGACTTGCTCAGGGTCACACAATGAGTCAGTGGCTGAGGTGGGATTTGAACCGGGGACCTCCTGGTTACAAGCCCTTTTCTTTAACCACTGGACCACTCAGCCTCCTATAAAAATTCTATAAGCCTATGGGAAACCCTGAGATATGCCAAAAATTACTTATTTATATATGGTTTTGAATTGGTACATACAGTGCTACAGTACGTTGCCTCTGAAGTTACTATGGAGAAGGCATTGTTTTGGATTAGCAATGAAAAAATCTGTCAAGCCATCTTCTGACAACCGTTCCACTTGTCAGACTTGAGCACCACTTACTGTAGATACTAGTACAGATGTTAGTAAATCTGTTTCTACTTGTGGGGGTCAAAACATCTCACAGCACTTCATGGTAAGATAAGGCTTTTTAAGTTTGTGAAGTATTTGTAAATGTTGGTACTACAGTTGATAACAAGCTCTATAATTCTGAAATAACACATCCTAAGTAATATATTAAGCATCTATGACAGGTAAGTGAAGTATTTAGGAATGACACCTCATGTTCGTGGTGGGCTGCTTGCTGGAGATCAACACCACTTGGGAATGGAGTTTGAGGTCAGTAGGTTTATTTAAAGTCGCTTCCTACCATACCTAGTGACGGTTACAATAGGAGCAGACACCCCATCCACAAGCACCGACATGCAGTATCCCAGAGAGTCAGTAAGGATTGCTACCTAGTTCTACGGCTTTCAGGATGCACAGCAAATTGTGAAAAAAGATTCTCAGCTGCCATGCAATCTGTGGCACAGTTCCTTGCTGCTCCAAAACTCCCAGCTGCATTTGTCCCATTGTCTGTATGATGCCACATTCTGGCTCCTGTCCCATCTGTTTTAGTAATTACTGTCATGTAAACTGATTTTCCAAACGGCACACTGCATTGTGGAGAGATAGTCGCGATAAGGTATTTTTTGATTAACTGCGCTGCTGAAATAATTACTGGTACAATGAAATCAGTTTATGGAAGGGGGAAGCTTTTGTGTTGCAGAGAATCATCTTGCAGGCAAACCGCGTGAGCTGGTGAAGTTGTCAGTGGTGGATTACGGCAAGACCTTGACATCATTGTTCTAGAACTCAGGAAAAGAAAGAAACGCCTTTTCATATACACAGTTGTATGAAGTAGATAAAAAAAAACGGTACTCTTTTTGTGATGGGTTTTGGCTTCTTTTTTTTTTTTTACTTCTCTATAAATGTTCGCTTACATTCCATTCATTTTGTTCGGCCTGCATCCCCTGATTTATTTTTCCTACATTAACTTATTTTTGTTCTTATCAAACACATACTGTAACCGGTGGCATTGGTGAAATATAAGGTTAAAATTAAGGTGTGCAAGTGTTTTCTTAAAAAAAAAAAAAACTTAGTATGTAACTCTGCACACAAGTAACTTAATTAACTAAATAGGGAGAGTTGATGTAAATGGATTAACTGCTAATCTAATGTCATTCTACAAGATACACCAGATCTTAGTTCACAGTATAGCTGCATTCCCAAGTCCCAAACAAAGGTTTATTTTTTGGAAAACATTCTCCAGGAATGGATACAGCCATGCATCGTTTTTCTATGCTCCTGAGTGTATCTGTCAAAAATGAGGATTAAGTTACTCACAGGGTCACACATTACTCATTGGTTTACCTTCACAATATTCAACCTTTTAGTCTTAGGTCTGTGTAGTCAGAAGGCCAGCTTGTCTTCCAGTCCCTAACTCTAACCACTAGGCCACACTGTCCTCCTTCCCTAATTGATAGCGTGGTGGCAATCTTGCAACACAACATGAGTGCTAGAAAATCTGTATTAAAAACAAAATACGTCAAGTATTTGATTGTGTGTGTGTGGTGGGGTTCCCTGGTAATAATAATATACAATGTTAACCACTGTTGTCAAAATTAATATGAAAGATAATGTTTGATTTACATCTTAAGAAGAAGAAGAATATGTGCCTATTATACTGTGTTAGGGGTAATTACTAATGACTGACTTTTTAAAATCCTATTTTCCTTTTTTTTTTTTTTTTGCTGCCAGTAAGTTTTATATCTGAAATGAAATTATATTAACAGTTGTAGATGAGTTCAACGCATGATATAACATCTAATAATTAGATCATGTTGTCATCGATTAATGTTGTCTAGAAAGCTATATTTTTAATCGCCAGTTTTCAGTTAAAATATGCTTTAAATGTACTCCATCAGGCTAGTTATTCCTAGCAATAATTCCAGTCGACCTTACATTCAGGACACATCCACTTCCATATCGAGAAACACTTTCTGGTTTGGCTTTCCATTTGATTTCCGGTTTTAGCCCATTTAGGGCAACTGAACCATGCTGTCATTTTTAAGCAAGTTGTATAAATAATTTAAGTAGAAACAGCCATCATTTCAGTGGAACACACTCACGATATACCATAAAAGGTTCTATCTTAGAAATAGAGAAAAAAATATAGCAGTCAATTTAGGTTGTTGCTAAGGAAAGGGCAGGTCACCTAAAGTTTTTGTTTTTCTTTTTAACTTGCAAAAATGTTTTCATAATTTAGATGAATTTGTTGTAATGTAGTGCCTAGTTAAAAAATAGAGATGTATAGTTGTTAATATGGTTATAGTAGATCAGATGTCATTCCCCTGGACTAAAGGTGTGGGAGGTTGTCAGGTGGATCGGTGTCTGACATCCAGTGTGAAGTCACGTGGAGATCTGTAAGTGCTGTACACAGAAATACCAATGCAAAGTTGGACTACATCAAGGGTCTGACACAATTAACTTTTAGCTGCAGAAAAAAATGTAAATACAGGCAATAAATACAGCTGTATTTTTTTTTTTTTTGATGCCTTATCAATTCTGTCTTTATTCAAACCAACATAATAATAATAATAATAATAATAATAATAATAATAATAATAATAATAATGCTTTTCACACTAAAAGTTAATTGAATTGAGCTCTAAAATGTTGTTTAGAGATTACTGGAACCCTAATATTCATATATGTTTACTTTTCATATTTATTTGTTTTTTTAAGCTTAATCTTTGAATAAAAAAGAATGTGGCAGCTCATTAGTGTTCTCCCAATAGCAGAATATAGAGCTGTTTCCTTAAGTAGCACTCAAAAGACGTACACAATGGCTTATGTACAGAAAAGTCTCTGTGGACCTCTGATATGACATTGGATAAGTCGATGGAAATAACACTGTACTTAATAGACACAGAAAATTACTAATTATTTTTTGCCTCGGGTAAGTGTAGGTCTTTGTAATGTCTTGGTCTTTGTGCAAAGAGTGAGCTAAAAAAGCAGTTTCATAAAATCCTTAAAATAGAAGCATGGAAGAAACCACTACAGTAATTACTTTTTATTTGTAAGTTCTCCTCGTCAAAAACAAAAAATAAAGCAGCTATCCGTTTAAGAGGGTGTGCGGGTGTCATTAATATTTAAAAAAAAAAAAATTGTAATTATAAAACTATTCAGCTTCCTCCTTTTTTTACATTGCTCCTCACTGAGAAAAGAAAAACGTTTGTGGATTTCTTCAAACTGCTACAGTGGTAATTATCGTCAAGGTCATTAACTTTATAATACCAGGACTGTGTGTGAGGCAGGCTGTTCTCTCTACAGCAGGCCTGTCAGCGTATGGGATGGCATGAGAATTAGTGTGATGGGACATCTGCAGTGCTGCCCCTAGCACTCTTACCACTCATGCACCTCTCCAGGGACTGCGTGGTTGAACAAGAAAAGAGAAATTAAAGAACACCATTCACTGTAACTGTGCATTGTTGCAAATTTATTTTTAAACACAATCGTGATGATTTTGATCACAATATCCTGGGTCATTAATCAGATGTGGAAATACTACCAAAGTCATTTCACTCCTCATCACTTGTCCAGTGTTTTGTAGAGTGCCTCCATTTCGTCTGCTGCTGCACGTTCTGTTGCCTGCGCTTCTGTGTAAATAAAAGTCATTCTCACCCACCTCTATTGCTGAAACAGAGGCATGCTGCAGGCCTAAAGGTTCAGAAGATGAAATGAGGGTGTTTAGTGGTGGGGAAACTTCAGTAACATTCACCGTTTATTAAAGATTAAAAAAAAAGAAAACAAGAAAAAGTTTCATTATTGTTGCCCTCTAGTGCTTTTTTGAATCCCTGACATGTAAAAAAAAAAATCCTTACTATGTAGGTTCACATCCATTATTTAATGTCTTTAATACATAACATTTTGTCAAGTATCTTTTCAATGTATCAAAGAGGTTTAAACTAGAGGGATTTGAGCTAGAGGGATATAATCCCTGATATATGCCCTTAGAATCTTTTGTAACCACATCACAAAAACAAATCAAACGCTCCATCAGCTATAAACAAAATTTCGTTTTAAAGTACATTTAACCTTTTCATTAAGATGTCAATTGAGGAATGGCTAAATCAAAACATCCCGGAAATATGAGCACCTCTGAAATGTCTACAGTCGCTGTAAGTAGTACAGAGAGAAGAAGTATTGTCAGTATTGTCAACTGAACCGGTTTCTTCATCAAGCTCTTCCGATGGTCACACTGCTTCTGCTGTCCAATTACTAGGCAACTTTCCCGGAAGTATTTTTAATAAGTGCTTGAGATCTGAAAAATCTTTTTTTCACAATCTTTTGTTCTCAGTTTATTCAAATAAAAGTTTTAAAAGCACTGTTGTGTACACTCATTTTATAGAGAAGATCATTGTTATGGAGGACTATATTTATAGAACGTTCATTTTAGAGTGCTTATGTGAAAAACATAAAACGTAAAAAAAAAAAAAAGAAAACCTAAATTAATTCACTAAAAATCAATAAAAATGACAGTTAATTGTGCTGTAACATTGAAGTATATAAGCAATAAGTTTGGTTGTAATAGCACCCTCAACTTAGTCTCGGGCCCTGTTACCCAGTGATTGTTTAATGCCTGGTAATGCCCTCTGTGTTGGGTCTTATTGCTATATATATATATATATATATATATATATATATATATATATATATATATATATATATATATATATATAATGTAGTATTAAGGGATGTTAAGTAGCTGCAGTGAAGGCGGAAGTTGCATGCATTGTTTAGGCTCCTTGAAAAGCAACAAATATAAAGAAAATAAGAGAAAAAGCACGCCTGGCGACTGTATGTTCTGTGTGGGGTTCAGCATGAATATCTTATTTTTATTTATTTTTTAATGATGCACTTTTGTGTAAGACACAAGAAAACATTGTTTTATGTAAGAAGGTTCTATATACCATATTCTTTAGTTCAGCAGATACTTGTTTCAAAATTGCTTTGGGTTATAGAAATACAAAACACAGTACTTTAAGATGAGAAAAAAAAAAGAATTATTCTTTCTCACTTTCATTCATTCCTTCTTTTCTGTTACATTTTTTCTTTTTTCTTTTTTTTAAAGGCAAAGCCCTTATCACAATACAGAAGCCAAAAAAAATTTTTGTCCTTGCCTGTCTGACCTTCCTTGTACCTGCATTAAATATTAATTCTCCTACTGGTTAAAAAAAAAAATGTGTTTGAACCCTCTTTTAATATGCCTTTGTGTGGTTGCTGGGCAAAACAGGTTAAAGAAAGGACTCCACTATGTGATTCTGTGTTAGAGAATTCATTTACTCACTGAGATTCACAGTACATACCTTTTGTAAGTCGTTTACTTATTTATGTGTCTTACCCCCACCCCCTCACACCAGTGAAAAAATAAAGGCTCTTTTTATAATGCCCCAATCCCACTTGGAGGATCAAATAGATTAGTTGCCTTTTAAAAGGTATGTTTCTTTTAGCCTAAATTATGTTTTTTCTATGCAGACCTTTTTTGTAAGGAATTAAAAATTGATGCGTTTCCTTCAAAAATAATATGCTTGGTTGTGTGTGTGTGTGTGTGTGTGTGTGTGTGTGTGTGCTGGTATTTTAACTAAGGCAGTTGTGTTCTTTATTGGTTCATTTCTGTGAGGGAACGCTGCCAGCCTGTTCTCCAAGCAAACCCTTTTGTAAGTAAAAAACATTATGCTTTTAACGCAGCTAATATTTTTTAAAGGATCCATTTAAGTGAAATAAAAAATAAGTAGGAATAAACGTGTGTTCTGGTTATTTTATACATCCTGTATAAAAATAATCTATTAAGGAGAGGGAGATTTATAAATATCTTTGTGTTTTTTGTTTAGCTTTTTTAAACGCTTCCACTAAAATGTCTGGTCAGTTGTTGTGTGTATTTCCGCCTGCATATGTGCAAGGATAAGTTGTCATTTTTTCCATGCATTTGTTCTAGAGAGGGAAACCTCACTGTCCCTTTTCCCATGTCAGGAGCAGGTCCAAAAAAAAAAGAGTAATCTAAATGATTATAGCAAAAGGCTGTTCAATTTCAGCAGGGCAATGACATAAGTTGCCAAAAAATCTCAACAGCTGTTTGTGATGCAGCTTTCTCCCCTTCCCCTCCCCTGGGATTTCAGAAATCTGAATTTCGGTGAATGAAAAGGACCCTGCCCTAGGACCCATATGACAAATGAGAAGCCATGCAGCATCAGCACCAGGCGAGTGAAGCCCCAGTAAAGGGAGGCAGTCTCTCTCCACTAGTCAGCAAGCTAACCGTTCGCTGTACTGCCTGAGCTTGTGCTGTCAGGGACATTGCACACATCCATCGATAGGCTGCAGGCTCTGTCTTCTCTCAATGTTCAATTTGCAGTATCTTGAACCTACTGGGGTGGGGGCTTGACTGAGCTGCTGAAGTGAGCTTTGCTAAATTCACACACACACACACACACACACAAAAAGCTTCAAAGCCGTTGCCAGACCGACAAGCAACTCCAACAACCAGTGAAACTCAGCTGACAAGACAGGACCAGCGTGCGTGCATGCAAGCCCCTTCACTTGTTCTACGTAGACTTCAGAGCAACACAATGCAGCATCCCCTTTCGGGTGCAACGTGCGTCGCATTGCCTAACGTGGGCATGTGTCCCCAGCTTTCCTGTGCCTTGACTTTCATGTACTTACAGCAGGTGAGTGCATCTCTGTTTTCAGCTGCAAAAAATTATTTTTTTAAAAATGGTTTGAGATTTTTAATATTGTATTTGACTAGGTTTAAAAAGGCTATTTTTTGTTGTTTTCTTTTTTTGTTTCTTCTTGTTGGTGTTGGTGCTGGTGTTGTTTTGAATCAGTGGTGTGGTGTTCCCTAGTTTTAATTCTTTGTAGGGGTAGCCTATAGCGGTACGTAGGACAATCATTAGCCAATGCAAGATGCAGCCTTTTGTGTTGGGAATGTATCAGTTTTAAAAAAAGTGACGCATTTATGAAATATGCAGCTGAGTGGCAGCCAAACTTACTAAATTATTAACTGCGGCTAGACGGCCCTCCTCTCGTAGATGGTCGGATTTTTATTGAATTGTTTGAAAATCTGTTTAAAATGGTACTTCATTACACCTTGGAGGCTTGACGTAATGTCCCGTAAGCCATATCTGTTGTCATTTTGCTTGTGGTTTAGCTCTTTTTCTAAACGAACTATACAGTAATTGAAAAAAAAAAATGTTGGTACAGTGCCTTTTACATGTTAGAATTCCACTGGTCTGGTGTATCTGTTTTTAAATATATTTAATAAGACATAATAGTGTGTGAAAAATACTTTAATGTAAACAATAAACAAAAGAAATTGATTATAGTCTAATTGTAGCATTCTACATATGTACTACATTTATATATTGATCTGGTGGCATTCAAATATATACAACAGCAATATGTCTGTGCTTTAATTCAGATTTTATATATATATACTGTATATATATATATATATATAAACTGTAATAATTTAATATACTAGCGACCTGGGGAAAACAGATGTGAAATGAAAGCATGTATTAGGCATAGTAGACTTTCACTGTTAATTGCTTTATTTCACTTTTTTCTTTTTGTTAGACGACTGATCTCTCTCTTTCGCCAGCACCTATAATGAGCCTTTTGTTTGTGTCTGAACGTCTTGGTGTACACAGCAAACCAAATGTTGAAACAGTGACGCACATGCAACTTTTCTTTCTCTTTCCCCTGGTAGTGATCTAATTTGCTTCTTTTCTATAGCACTGAGCAACCATTAACCTTTGATGAGACCTCTAACCTTTACCTTATCCATCTTAAATTGAGTTACATTGCACATTTTCTAGAAAGCACAATATTTGTTTTGTGCACTTAAAGCACACAGTAAAAAAAAAAAGATTTTTTTTTTAAACAGTTAAAAGGGCATCTTATTTTTGATATGATCATCTTGCTTGCTTTGTATTTTGTTATTTTAATTTGTTCACCAAAGGTCTTAGTGTTATTCTAAATCGGAGCAATACACATTCCCTTAACAACAGCATAGAGTTTGGATTTGTTTTCTGTCTATTTAATATAAATAGTTGGATTAACAACAGAACATGTATTGTGATATAATCCTGTTGATAAGGTGTGATCGAAATTGTATTAAGTTATTAACAAGCACTGTATATGTGTATATGTTTATGTATTACTGTATAGTAATGGACTAGTAGATTTACTGTGCAGGGTCGCTGAATTAACAGGCCTTGGAAGGCATTTTAAAGAATACATAGATGTGTAAATAAATAATCTGATTGTATACACATGATCATTGTTTTATCATTTCACGCAGGCTATGTGTATCAGACATGTAGCAGCAATTAAAAAACCTGACAAGGTACTCATTTAAATGATGAAAATGAAAATAACTGAATAAAAGGTAACTTGGGTCCCTATGGCCAAAAAAACAAAGATGAAGGGGCACACCTACACAAACAAATAAGTTTCCAACTAACATCTAAACCAGCATTCCAGAAAAACATGTTTCTTATTAGATTGTATTATTCTTTTACAACAAGTCTTTACATGCATAGGCGGCTTTTTTTGTATACCATCAGGCAATTCTACTGCTGAGAACAGTCTTTTAAAAATGCCCGTACGGACAGAAAACCAATGCAGAGCCTCTTTAAAAATTAACCAGGCTTTTAATAATCATTAACGTGTCTTAAAATGATTACATGTATTACACCCCAAACACAAATACACCTGCAAACAATACAATTGATAGTGTTAATTTACTGTCACTGAAATACTGTAATAATAATAATAATAATAATAATAATAATAATAATAATAATAATAAAACACAGTTATAGTTTCTTATAATCCTGTGAGTATATACTGTAAGCAAGCTTTGCAGCTATCACTGTCACTGTTAGCAAACAACATCCATTCTTGTATTCAGATACTTAACGTTGCTTTTTATTTTGTTTTCCAATAACACTTTTTTTGGCAATATTTGGCAACATACTGTTTTGCCCCAGATGCTTCAGAGCATAATGTAATTTATGCTGCTTTGTTCTATTTCATTGCCACTACAATTTTACCTGAAGCCTGGTGATATTGTCCCATTGTAGTGCCAACAATTGTGTGATTCATGTGATTAAATTATTTATTGTAGCCAGTCTTATTTGATTTAATTCTGTCTCCTACTAGCCGATGCGTGTGTCATGTCCTGCCTTTCTTTACAAGTTCATTTAATCTAAAATAAAACAGTCCCTGCCAAAGCGCTTGTCAAATGTGTATTGCCTGTGACACTTCAAGGAAACTCTTTGCACAAGGTACTGTAGTATGATTTCGCATTTTAAGAAAAACAGCATTGTTTAATAAAAAAGCTTTATCTAATTCTGCTTCATTTGTACATTAAGTAGTCCATATGAAGCCGCATTAAAACTTTTAAAATTAAGTTTACATTTGTATAATTACAGCGTGCCCAACTGTCAGATATTAAAATAATATTGTATCACACTGACTGAATATTTTAAACATTACAGAGACATTTTAAAATCTATAAGCCTGAAAGCTTTGTCCAAATAATTCACAGACTGCTTTAAGTGCTAATGGAAATTATTTCTCTGTGTTGATGGGCAATACATCATAATGCATATTATTGCTAACATTTATATGTGCTCTTTGTAAAGTTACTGCTAACATACTGGTACTAATGGCACTTTGCATTGCATATAAACTCGCTGAAAATAGCCCAGTACAAGAGTATCATGGAAACAGTATTTATTATATAAGGCGGATTAATGTTTTTAGATACATGATTATAGATCAATACATACCATGTGTGTGGTAGATAATGCGACCATATAGGACGTTTAAAAAAATGATTGGTACTGATTGATGATTATAATGATACATTTTAAAAAATGAGCTAAAGGAAATGCTGTTCTTCTGATCACCTGCCTATGTATTTGTGTGTGTGTGCCTCTGTAGCTCTACATGAAGCCATCCATCTATGTGCCTATACATCTATTTATGTACCCGTTCACTGGCATGTACACTCAGACCTGTTTTATATAAGTGGCTTGCTGTATCTAACCTTCACACAATTAATGTGGCACCCAGAAGGTTAGAAAAGGGCTTTCTAACCAAGCTTGACAGGCACAAAATATAGCCCTCTCCTTCAGGTGATAGAGAGTGTGGATTTGCACTGTCCTCATCAGCAATACAGCTCTAACTAGCTCTTTTTGACCTGGCCTCTTTTGGCAGTGAAATTCTTTCTTTCCTTCCATCCCCCACCCCACCCCACCCCACCCAACCCACCCAACCCAACAGCGTAAAACAAGGTATCTTACATTTCTGCATGACGTGATTTTAATGCACTGGGAACTTCATTTTACAGCATGGGCGACGTTCACGTTTGTTTTGTGAACTGATCAGCGATTGCCTGTCATCTTATTATTGGTATTACTTTTATTGTGGAATTGAATCTATATCTTTTTTTTTTTTTTATTAACTTTATTTTAGAAAGAAAATGTGAAATGGAATTTGAAGTAGAAACTGAAGAACTGCACTGATTTTTCACAGTCGCTCCACTCATATCCCGATGCTGTTATACATGTATTTTTAACCACGTTTCTTTTGTTGTGTGTAAAGTACTTATGATTATTCAGTCTTTATTAATGCAGTTTAACCAGAGCATGCCATTTGAGATAACGCTGATCAAGATTACTAGCCATATTTTTATTAAAAATATATACCACTATATGGCTTTCACCTGTTCTACTCAAATCTTTTGAAACCTGATTGTCATTCAATTTAAACCTGGTTAAATACTAATTGTAGATGTTTAAAGCACCCCCTAACAAATATATTTGAATTGCAGCTTGCAAGTGAAGTTTACTGATACACATTCATATTGATCTGTGCATTTACTAACAAACTTAACAAGCGAAATTAGGAACCTAAGAATGATTGAATTCCTCATGCTTTTCTGACTTGTTTATTTTCATGCTGTAAAAAATATTCTTTAACTATCAGTGCATATTATTATTATTATTATTATTATTATTATTATTATTATTATTAGTAGTAGTAGTAGTAGTAATAGTAGTAGTAATAGTAGTAGTTTCTTACTGTAATGTATATTCTGATGACTTTGTTAACACGTATTTATAAAATGTACAGGCTTTCGTTCTATGTTCATCTAATATAACAGTTTCAACAACCAACAGTTGTCTCTTGCAGTTCTATAGATCAGTTTTTGTTCTTTTGATATAAACCAATGACCCCATTGCATTGTCGAGGGGAAGGGAGACTTTCCAAAACAGTGTGTTATCTGCAGTGTCCGTGAGCACATGTGTTTGTGAGTGGAGAAGGACTATTAGTTTCTTCTGTTAATGATGATACATAGAGTTTTCTTTTATGTACTGAAGTATTTTGTATGCAGGGTAATGGTTTCCAAGTGAAGCCATTATTCATAGTGGACACCCTCAGATCGAAGGTAATCCCACTAAAAAACCATTGCACGCTCATGCTGGTTTCCAATGAGAATCTAATTTCCATATTAGAATATTCTTCTTTGATATATTCAATGTTAAAGGAATTTCATTGACATTTCTCTCCCTATTCTGTAGACGGTGCTGTCTGTACGATCTCTGATCAGTTTTAAAATTATGACATTTTAGTCCCTTTAAGCCAATTAGCGTTAATCATAAATAATATCACAAAAAATACACCTGTAAAGGTATTAGGCTATTGACAGGATTTTTATACAAGCACTATTTTATACAAGAGCCTATGTATGATTTCTTATGGTTTTAACTTCATATAGTATAAAGTTAGTAAGAAATGTGTTCATACAGTCTTAAATATAGGTGCAGTGAATTTTGCTGAAGATGTATTCAGCATACATTCTCTGCAGCAGTAAAGGACAGTAGAAAGTTCCATATTTCTATTAAGTGGTTAGAACATGATGGTGTGTTTACTTAAAGAAGCCCATTCAGTTTGCAGTACCCACTAATGACATCAATGGTATTGTATTTGTTTTTGGTGAACCAAGTATCACTGGTGACCTTAAATGTTATAGTTACTGGTACAATGTTTATCACTGTAAGGTCTTACAAATGTAAAGTATTTGCTGCCTGTTTTGCAGCCCTGTGTGCTATTTCACGGTGATTTCGCATGTGAGAACGTGCAACCACTGCTTTGATTGCATGATGAGGAGGTCCACCTTGCTAGTGCTTAGTCACCATCTGTTTGCCTTACAGCTGAGTCTGAGTAATTGTCCAGCAGCTGTATTTAGGACTAAAGTTCAACAAACCAAAAAATAACATACATCAGTGACCTCTGAGGGAACAAAACAGCAGTTACTTATTTACACACTTTCTAATTTAAGGATAAGTAAATAAAGTGCAACCATGATTCTAACGTCCTATTTTATTCCACATTCTGTTGAGAATGTGCATGGATTTATTAATGTGCAAATATTGACTGCCTGAAGCAAACAATGGAAAAAAATACTGTAATTATGGCAAAAATATTATTCTAATTTAATAATGAAATGCATGTTGGGTGTAATGACTTGTGGGACTTTAAGCTAACAATGTATAGTGTTGACACATACTTGCACGTGGGCATACAGTACAGGGGTCAGACAGACCATTCAAACACCTGCCTTTACACTGTCAATATGGGCCTGATTTCTTGTGATGGGTTTTTAGTACTGGAGGAATACATCACCATTCCTTCCTAATTCCTTTTGAGGTATAAACGCTGGTCTCCGTTATGACAAAAGGAGTCAGTTTTGAGAATTTCTTTTTGAAACGTCAAGCTTATATATGGAAGCATCTGCCAATGCAGCACCCTCTTTCAAAGTCATATATTTTATATAATACAAAATACATGTCAGGGTTCCATTTGCATAACAAACAGGGGGTGTGAGCACATCATCACAAACATGTGTGCTACATACTGTATTGCCTTGGTTTTACAATGGTATTGTTCAACCCCTGTTTGTAAATGCAGCACACACACACACATATGTAGACTGAATGCTTGGAGAAACACTATCAATTTGGGTACCAAAACAGCCAGTCTAGCATGCCTTTTAAAAGGATCAAGTAATGTAATATAATTTAAAATGATCATTCCGTCTGTATACATTTGTTTTCCTGTCCTATAATAATATATGGTCCACCAGCACTTACACAGCTATCGTAAAGTATAATTAGGTAAATCATTTGGCAAATTACTTATAAATATAATTTAAATGAGCTAAATGAATATTTTGTTAAGAAAAGACTGTCACTAAGGGGAACAAAAATGAAATTGTAATTAAAAATGTAAGTAGAAGAGCTGAAGATCAAGTAGCTTACTAAAGCACCCTTCAGATTTCTCAAACTGTCTTGCCATCAGTTTTAGATTTAAGTGTTTAATTTGGACTCTTCTGTGGAACTCTGTCAATTCTCCGAACATCATTCATTTACTGCTGACTGAATGCAACCGAGAGCTATTGACTTATTTTACATAGATCTTCCCCTCCTCCCCAGTCAAGGCAGCAGTCTATTGAATTTAAGTAGGGAAAATTAGCATGTGTAATGGCCACACTGTGCTTGGGTTGTGGTATCCCTGTGTCTTTGGTTTTGCTTGCAGTAGTAGTCTCCAGCTGTGGGGAGACCGCTCAGTGTTTGATCCCTATTCTTTTGTTGTGTATGAATCAGAATTAAGCACCAGGAACAAGGAATGGTAATAAAAGGGAAGAAAGGAAAAAAGCTGAAGCATTGTTCTGTTCACATCTAGGTTAGGACCCTGATGATCCCAAATACTGTACCAAATTGCTATACGTACCTTAGTAAAGGAGAGGAGTGGAGGGGGGCACAGTGGTGACTTCTGAATGATGACAGACACCATGCAAGGAAACAGGGGATGATCACAGTGGAATCAACCATCAAAAAAGAAAGGCGATTTCCTTGCCGGAGCAGTTTGGATACTGTTAATATGTTTGTTTGCTTTTTTAATCTGGGTCATTATCGTCCAATTTCACTGATGCAAGAAGAGAGAACTTAGTCTTATCTACAGAGTAGGTCAGGAAAATGTAGGTGGCCACAGTGTCCTAGTAATGATTCCCAACCCTCTCCTAAAATGCCTGATCGATTTTACAGTGGGAGGGTAATCCAGTCTCCACACTCTCTCCCACTCTGGGGTAAGGCTGCCTAGAAGCTGCACTGGGTGACGTGGTGGTTAGTTAGATGTGATATAAGCAGCTGAGAACCAGGGACAGTGCTGAGACTGATGCACTCATCTCACATTGTAGAGTCTGGAATGCTGAAGGATCGTTATTACCTACTGCAGCACGTAGCCCCTGTGCATGGATGTAAATAGCTACACTGGTTAATAAGGGCATCTTGTGAAAGAACTACAAAATATTAGATTTGGATATGTAATTATAAGTTATGCAATATATATATAGGTCATGAAAATCAAATAACCAACAGTGCATGTTAGTCTTGAGATAATTTCTATCAGGTCTCTGTTTAGATCAATTAAATAGACCTCTCTATGTTATAAAAAGTACAGGTAAGATGAATTACTTTCCTTCAATAAAAAAAAAATACAAATAAAACCATTGTGGGTGGTATACTGTTGGTTGTGGTGGGGGTGAGAAAAAGGTTGCCTCTTTCATGTTGAAAAACATAGTTAGATACTTTCAAAGCTGAAAGCAAAACACTGTGGGGGGCTTCATTTACTTTGGTTGGGAATGTCATTATCGTGTAATGCAGAGTGACTTCAGCATGTATTTGTGGGCTTGTTCTGCTAATCTTTGTTACAGAAAGGCTTATTTTCTCCTAACTGGAGATTCCTGTACTAGGCTTTGCAAAATGTAAAGAATCTAATAAAACAAAACAGCAAGTGGAGATCCTGACTTGACTATCCTTTCTTTTGCATCGTCTTTGCATTGGGCCTACCTGGCTGGAAGTATGGTTGGCATCCTTTTGGTGTGCTGCATATGTCAGATTATTGATAGATCTGCATTCCAGTATTTGTAATTCATTTTCAGGGAGCAAATTGACACGCTGGATAGTGGGAGTTTGCTATATTGTACGTGCATTATGATTTTTATATATTCTAGATTTGTATTTATTTATTAGCTTGTGTGTTTTTTTTTTGTTGTTTTTTTTCAATCTTGGTTTCACGTTGTTTGCTGTTTTATTAGACTTTTTCTTTAGCCCAAAAATAAATAATGGAAGTGTATATGCCTCTAACCATGACAATTATATTATGTCAAAAGTGTATTATTAAATTGCCTCAGTTTGAAAGCAACACTTATTAATCAAAGCTGTGAGAATTTAAATAAAAATAAAAATCTTAAATGCAGTTATGGTATGCTGAGAAAATAAATAAATAAATAAATCAATAACATTTTTTTTTAAAAGCCAAGACCAAAAGAAATAAGAAAGCCTTAAGGAGTAATGATGTATGTTATGCGTGCACTGGAAATCAGAAAGGAATGTGTTGCTATGGATTTAATCTATAAGCAAATTCACATTATTTAGATACTGAAGATTGGGGTAATGAAGTTATTTCAGGATTTTCGCAAGGACGGAGATGGCAGTACCAAAAAAAGAGAGTGAGTGAGAGAAGAGAGAGAACAAAGCTATCGGAAACATCAAGCAGGGTGAATGATGGAGTACATTTCACAGCAGCCAATTCCAGGCCTCAAATCCCTGTAGTGCGGGGTAGGCTTTTAAAGCTAACGCAGCAAATTCAGCCTTTTGCACAGCACAGTATTAATGATTTATACATATCTGCACCAGTGCTTTCATTCTCTGGCGGGTCCCAGGTCTGTTAATAAAGGAATTTCAGAAGCAGTCCCAGCACTCTGAGCAGTTTTGCCTAATGCAGTGCATGCTGTCTTCATAAATCAAAAAAGATTGTTCTACCACCCTATTGTTTAAGCTGTGGGGTTTTAGGAACGGTATCCTAGTAATTAGCCTCAACCTAGTTACTGTGGTGTGTTCTTCAGATTTCTATGGTGAAAAAATGGACTATGTGTTGAAATCTATTGTAGCTGTTTTAAGGTTGATTGGTTACACAGTAGCATTACGACTCCCATTTGTTTTCCATTTCGTTTTTTTTATTGTCGATGGAAATGGGCAGACTATCATTTTATTAACATAAAGAGATGCAGATTATATTACATCGTCTTCTTTTATGAAACGAGCAAAGCGGTCAAATAAAGTGCCCTGAGCAAATATTTGGTTGTTGATATTAGAGAAATGTAGCCATGCACAGGAATACTCAGGACAGCTTAAAGAGACATCACTCTGTGTGAATGAGCTTAGCAGTTTAGGAATAATTAGGGCTGATGAAGGTGATGGTAGAACAGTAGTGAGGTTCCTGACTTGTCAGACAATTTATTTGAAAGCTTAATGAACATTTTTTTAAAGAAATCTAACTGTTCATGTTAGTTGGGTTTTTTTTTTTTTTAAGTTAACCTTAAGCACCCAGTCATCCATGCTAACCTGTGCTGATGGGATTGAGACAGGGCTAGTGTCCACAGCACACACATCCACTCAGTAACTCAGCATATTAGGTTTTCAGTTATACTATTTAAAACAACACCACAATGTTGCATTTCTTTGTGGAATACTTTTGAAACGTCATGTCAGTTTAGAACATGGGGGAATGCGATTATTTGCTTTGTGTTAGTAATACTGATGTATTTATTTATGAATGTATTTTTTTTTGGGGGCGTTACTGTTTTTTCCTCCCATGTATGCATACTTGCTTTTTACTACCTCATCTTCATGAAGCATGATGATCTAATAAGACACGAATCAACTGCATTTCTTTGTAGTTATTCCCCTACTGTCTGCTATTAGATTCCCATTAAGTCAGTCTCTGATTGTTCATTTCATGCTCTGAGCCAAGGACTTGAAGCACACTGAAACATATCCAGTCCTAGATCATTTCCCCTGCAATCATGGACATTTCAAACAATGAAAATTAAAAATTGTTCAAGTAGAAAAGCGGCTTGCTGCAGCCATTAAATGATTGTTGGGGCCTCTGTTTGAGTCAGGCAGTCTTGGGGTTGAATCGTATGACCTAGTGCAAATCTTTTGGAATTCTTTTGCTTGTTGTTTGCAAAACCGGACAATGCAAACATAATATACCATAAAAGATATATGTTATTTTCAAGTGTATATCACACCCAGAGTCTGACTACCCTGTAGCATACTAACTGCAACTCCCAACACCATGTAATAGGTTTGCTTCAGGGTTTTTAAAATGTCTAGATCTTCCAATTTTTCTGATGTTTTTATTTATTTTTATTGTGTGACTTTACGCTGCTAAATAAGTAAAAAATAAATAAATAAATAAAAATACGGATATGAAAACTAGCTGAAAAAAATGCAGACAGCAAATTAAATAGTTGTAGTTTTCTACAGTGATTTGTTATTTGGTAACGTAACAACCACAGCAGAAAGGTTAAAGAACTGTTGAGTGTTTGTCCAAAGTATTTGTGGTGAATAATTTAGATTTACCCTACACTGTCCTTGAATTTAAGTCAATAGTTGTCAACATTGGCTTCCATGGGGATGAGGGTTAATAAAAAATAAATAAAAACATCTGCTTACAACGAGCTACACAGCTTCCGCAACTCAATCTGAACCCCTGGGTTGGAGGCCAGCCTCAAACGAGTGCATTCTGGGATTGCATTGCAGATTTCACCCTTGTGGCAGACAGCTTTGAACATTTACAGGAGTTGTCTTTTTCTAGGTAATTTAATGAACTCCTTTATCAGAAAATTACCCACTTGAATATAGAAGCGTGTTGGGCTTCTAGTGATAGAATTAATACAGTAAATAAATATAAGGAATCTAAAATGGATTGTCTTTAAAAAATCAAGAATGGCAATATCAACCCAGTCAGACACCTTGGTGGCTAGATTTCTCAGTTATTAGTCACATAATTTACCGTAGTAACCAGAGGCAATTTTTCTAATACACATAGCATCAGCTCTTTTTTTTCTGAAGCATTTACTAAGCATGTTCAAATTAAGTGTTTTGAAATAATGTAAACAGTACTGTTGCACAGTTAATTTGAATGAGTGAATTGGTTTTTAATGAAGAATTATCACCAAAAATAGTGTTTTATAACAGCTGTCAAGATTGACAGTACCCTTATCCCTGGCAAATCTGTTTGTACTTACTGTCTAAGTCTGCTTTTTTTGAAACCTAGAATTAAAGAAAATGTTAAACGCAAGTCCTATTGTTGATAACGTGTAACAGAAACTCACTCTATTTGCTTTCACAATATTCCCAATTACTTTTCCAAATAAATCTTTGGTGAATCTAAAGGTGAATCTTTGGTGAATCTAAGCTTTTAAATCCCATCCGCATTAGGGCCTGTTGGGGAACAAGTTCATTATTACAACACCTCATTAGAAGACACCCTTTCTCATGGATTCCACTCACACTGTACCACTCACACTGTACTAATGAGGTTGGAGTGTGCTTGCAGAGTAAATAAAGGTCTGATTTGTAGTCGTTTGCAATCTTGTGCACAAGCTGTTATCCTTTACAGAAAAGGACCAGCAATGTATCCTACGTGGCATGAATTCCCTTGCATGCAGCCGGCTATAGTCTTGTTACTGTGTTCCCAAGGTACTGAGGAAATTGTTAGGACGTCTATATCCGGTTGCACTGTAGTATATATCTGTTTGATATCCTCAGTGATGACAGCATTGCAGAGGTTAAATATGCGCACGGTGTTGTGAAAATTAATTATTTGATTGGTATATGTGTAAGACCTGAAGTCAGACACGGAAGAATATGGCTAAACATCTTTACCAGACATCTTTCAAATGCATTAGAGTACATTCAGGTGTGTTTTCCAGATGGCCCCATGCTCAATTCAATACTGCATGTCTGGGGAGGGCAAAAAAATGTGTTGGGTGTTTAGGACAGCTTATTCATATGCTGTATTCAGCCAATCCATGTAAACATAATGCAGTATTCTTAGTTAGAGTTGTGTAAACACATTATGATAATATATGCTGTAACAACCGGCCAGGTGTCCTGCAAATTAGGTTTACACTTACTGATGACATAGGATAGGCCTGGGGAAGAAGCTCAGATGGTTTGTATTGGGCGCTGTAATCTTTTGTGTGCATGCCCTGGGTTGTTTGGGTGCGAGAGTGCAGTATTGTACTTTGCTGTGTGTACAAGGTACAGGACAGTAGCCCAACAGCTGCTGCATTGTTGTTCCCACTTACATAAATCCAAACACAGTATTAAACCCTACACAGCAAAGGGGAGGCAGAGTATAGAATAACCAAATACATACATATGGCCATGCAACAAATCTACAGGACATGCCTTACAGTATCTGTTTTACTTAAGCTGCAAGAATTAGTCAAGACAGATAATAAGCACTTGCTATTAGCCGACACCACCACAACCATAGCAATGCATATATTATAAGGCACAGAACAGAGAAGAGCTCAGTACTAATATATTAATATGTACCTGCTTTGATAACAAAACGTTCTATAAAATGCCCTATTTGACAATAATTTTTAAAAGGTAGTTCTCAAGTCACCATGGCGATCAATCGTTTTATGTATTTGTTTTCTCTCCCTGAATATGAAATAATAGGTAGTTTCCAATTGCCCCTGAGTTGGGCCCCAGCTGTTCTTAAAACAATCCTCATTTTTGGAAATGTAAGTCTTAATGAGGATCTGAAGATTGGTTATTTGAACCCCTGCCTGCAGGTAATTAAGAAGCCTCTTGTAGAGCCGTGCCTCAGCAGACAACGCTGCTTTAAGGGATGTTAATGTAAATGAGGTACACAAAGCATTCCAAAAGGAAGCAACCTTATGTGCTTTTAGTGTAGTCAAGGTTAGACAAGAGTTTTAAGTGCTTTTATATTGATATAGACACCTTAAATTACAGTCTTTTCCTGTGGTACTGCTAAAGGTCTTGTGAAGATCTTACTAGATATGGATAAACTACCTTGTTTTCCACCAGAGATGGGCATGGTAATTAACTGCCTGCATTTACTTTCATTCCAAAAATCTATTGGTTTCCAGGCATCAGCTTTTACCATTCGTTTCCTTTTGTTATACTCAATAAAAATGTGCTCCTGATGTGTGTGACAACCAGTTTAAAATGTGATTGTTCAGCTATTATGAAGCAACTGCCATTCAGCAAAGCAGTATAATCTTTAAATACTGAAAAACAAGGGCTGTAGAATTGAACAGCATCTAAAGTTCAGCAATGCAAACACAATGAATGCACATACAATGAATAATATATTTGACCAAATACTGGGCAGCCGGCTGTATATGAAAAAGCTGTTCGCCTTTTTTTGAATGTCGCAGGTTTATTCCATATTTTTCATGCACTCTTACGTTATCCCAAAGGGGAAAGGCCCTGAGGTTTAAAACGTAATTACATATAATATAGCTTGGAGCAAAGCGAGGAATGAGGTAGAGGAATAGGAATAGGAATAAAAAGGGATACCAGTACAGGCTAATGGGGGTGGAGGGGGGGAGTCGGCTGTTTGAGATCTAAAGCAGCAGTTTACCACTTCTGTACCAGACGCCTGCTCATTGTTTAACACTTTCCTGCTGTCAAACAGAAAAGGATCAGCAGTGTGTCAGCTACACCCCTGCCGACTGCGAGTTCAAGCCAGGTAGCTGTGTAACACTGTCAGTTGCCTGTTTGCAAAGTGTGGGTCCACCTTCATCGATGTTATTTACCAGCAACTATTTAACACCCATGAATCAATGATCGTTTATCCTCAAAAGAAACCAGCAAAGGTATATATGGTGCTACCTTGTAGCATGCCTGAGGCCACATATGTATTCCTCTGCAAGAGGCTTAAACTTCTTGTCAGAATTCAGCAATATTATATTTCTTTGGTAAGGCTGCATTACAGCAAAGGAAACCTATGATGAAACATAAATGGCTCCATCTAATGACAGCCATTTACAGATGATTAAGGAACTTGAGGGTAGCCTAAACTGTTTGAGAAGTAGTGTTTTTCCCCAATTAAGAGCAATACAGTTTAAAAGTGAAACCACTCCATTACTTTAAATAATTGTTCTGCAACCTGTTTCTCTTTACATATACATGCATTCGATAACATTAAATTCAGTTACTGTAAGTGTACGCAAAGATCGGTTAGCAGAACTTTTTTCTCTTATAAATACATGTTCGATGTGTCAATCTGTTGCTGTAAAGAATTTGACTGTATTGCTTTGCAGTGCTACATCTGATAAGAACAAATACATTGATTATGGTCCAATGGGTAGTCAAAAAAAACATTAACGGCTGTGTGCATTCACATGGCAACTCTTTACTTGGTTGGCTACTTTACTGTCAGGGAGGACGCAATATTTTGAAATTGCTGAAGAACCTCTCCATTTACAGCTACTCAGTCATACAAAATCGAGGATGTTAGACACGCTGCCTTTATATATTGTTTTCAAACACAACATTAATTAGCTTGCTAGGGACTAATTATGAATAAGGATGTAAACATGTAGACCGTGGTTTAAACCAAGTGTTGTGTTTTTTTTAATTTTGTTCTCTAAATGTATATACTTAATGCACCTCCCCAGTAGATATTTTCTAGAAGGTCATTCATTGCTATACGATACAGCAAGCCTATGTATAACATGTGCTTCCCCATAACCCGTGCCACACTCTGCTTTCTCTGGTGGACAGCCAGATCTGCAGTTGGCATCAAATAATGTGTGATAAGTCCCTAACCCACTCAATCCCTCAAGTGAGGCATATATGCAAAGGCTATCTGGAATTTAATTTCACGACCTTGCAATGTACCACCGTAGTGAGCCAATGTGCTAGCCAGAGGGGATTTTCTGATAAACCGATAATAAGCATTTTGCATCTTTGACCTTGACTGATGGCCCCCCATAGGTTTTATTTATGTATTTATTTTATTTCATTTAGAAACAAGTACACATGCAGCAATAAAGAGGTAGCATTGCAGATGGTATTGATGTTCTTTTTTTATTTGTATTTATTAATGTATTACTTTCTTATTCATTCATCATCTTTGCATTCTTTTGTTATGTTGTCATTTCTTTTTTTTAATGAAATGGTACAGGTAGCAGGTGGCCCACTGTAAATAATATACAGAATAAAAAGGTAAATTGACTTTGCCTTTGTGGCCTAAGTCACAAGAGTTCTAGCATTCAAGAACATTCAACTGCACAGCGAATATATTTTTTTGAACAGGTCTCATTGTGGAATCAATATTGCATTCATTCATATCCAAACACAGACTGACTGGGCGAATCCCACCTTTCCAAATTACACTGCGTTGCTAAGCAGATGCAGAGCTTGATCTAAGTGATTTAGAGTTAAATATGCTTTCTTACATATATTCTAAACAGAATATTCATTGGGTTTTCATGCAGCTGTGCTATGTTTATTTCACACATGAGGATGACTGTAAACAACCCACTTGCCCCCTTCAGAGGCTTGTGGGTTACTTGGCTATGATTGTGGAATAAACTTATCAGCACTACATACAGTATGCCTTATTGATAACTCTTTGCATAAGGTGGTTGCATACCGTATTTGTTTGCATACACCAACTAAACCTTGTAGTATTCACAGGGTTAACATCTCTGGACAGCTTTGTGGAATTCTACTAAATAAACCCTTTATATAAATATCACATTTAACATGCAATGAGTAGTCTTTTCTTTTTAAATGGAAAGCAAACTAAGTTAAAGGAAAACAATAGTATGCATGTCTGATGACAAGTAAAGGCGCCAAAGTGGTAATTTCTTCATTCAATTTGTATTGAGTAAAAAGTCAAAAAGTGCAGTTTGTGCATGCAGCGACTATTTCACAGGCAACTCAATTACATTGTTCTCTTTCACAGCAAGAACGGTTTCACTTTACCTTAATTACTTGCCCCCTATGCAAAACAGAGCGGTTTAAATAATGAGAGTGATATGCAGTGGTAAGAAGCACTGCATGTCCCTTTGATTCCACAGATCTCTCTGGGCTCATTTATAACTCTGTAATGGTGATGGATTTTGTTTTTTAAAGGGCTCTCAATTAGAACAAAAAATAAAAAAATAAATGTTTGCTATTAATTGTGTGCGCAGATTCATGTGGATATGGAATCTTAGTCATTTGCTGTAGTGATTAGAATGGATTTTGGTATCAGGCTTTGTTTTGGCAACAGAAGCACCAACACAAGCATGAGCACAGGTTAAAATACCAGGAGCTTGGATACAGAATTAAAGGATTTAGTCGGGTATCGTGAGTGGTTCATGTTTTGATGGGCTGATTTTAATAATCTAAAACACATTCCTGTAAACTACAAGGAAAGAACATTTGGTCCTAATCCAATCAAGATTTGATGTCTTCTGACATTTCCTTTCAGAAAACTGATATGCATTAAGAAAAAATTGATGGAGTTTGTTTCCTATTGTAATGCTATAAGATTTATTGTGCGGTATCGCTAGAATGTGGAACCGCAAAGTAAGTCCACAGTGTAATATATCTTTTATCTAAACCACTAGTGGGACCGTAAATGGTAAAGAGTTTTAAAATAAATATTGTTCAGAAACACTTTAAGATTGATGGATTACATTCCCCGTTCATTGAAGGGCCCTTTTTATATAACCTGAATATTCTACAAAGTCGTTGTCATAGTCCAAAAATGACAACACGTTCATACCAATACAGTATGTAGTGCAGCTTCTGGTCATGACTGAACATATGTGTCTCCTTATAAAAAAAGCCTCAGTCAAAAACAAAATGTGTTCAGCTGGGTTACAGGCTGGTAACAGCAGGTGGTTCTTTAGTTCATACAACTGTTTATACAAGTTTTACTGTAGTTTCATATGATGGCTGGTATCCAAAAAGCCATCACTTTCATTAACAATGTTATTTCTTCCAAGTCCTACGTTTTATATTCATCAGCAGACTTGTACTGTAATACCGCACTCAGCATGATAGATTGTTAAGGCGTAACAGTTGATCATGCATACTACCCAGTGTCCTGCCAATTAATCAAAAGTAATTTGACAAAGTAACAAGTTGCATAAAAATATTGGTCATGCAGGGAGACTCCTCCAAATAACCAAATGGGGTTTTATATTAAGTTTAGATCAGTAGGGTACAACATTGAAGCCCTTCAATATTAACCAGAGATTTTTCATATATCTATATATATATATATATATATATATATATATATATATATATATATATATATATATATATATATATATATATATATATATATAATTAACTTACAGCAAGATGCATTCTGTAATTTAATGAATATTTTTAGAAAACAGCATAAAAGGTCAAGTCCCTCTAAGAACAAGCTTAGCTCGCCAGAACTATCACTCAGCATCTCAGTGACATCTTAATACTTAATTAATAAAAAGCTGAGTATGTATGTGTGTGTGTGTGTGTGTATATATATATACATCTGTAACGTGGTAGATGTTGCTTTAATAGTAACATTTATTAAGGAGTTACCTTTGGCCTTTAGAAGGGGCTGGAAAAAGTGCCTAATGCTACCCCATCACTTGATAAGTTTAATGCCATGCCTGGCATATTTGCAAAGAAGCGGCACGGGGGGTTGGGGGGGGCTGCTCCGCGACTAAAGTTAGACACTTGTTATTTTGTTCCTGAATAGTCAGCAGGCACCAGCTGAGGGGATCTCAGTGTCATAAACGGGGCTGCCCTACACAAGAAATAATTGCTGCCAACCTTTAAAGGTGGATCGGCCTGCACTGCTTAATAATTGAAAAACCATGTCAAATCTTTCTTGGAGGCAGTTCCATGGAGACGTAATTAAGGCGACAAGGGCCAAAAGCCTGTCTCTCTGCTAGATCCAACCGATACAGGTTGTGTTTGCAATCTTTCAGGAAATTGTAATCTATATATATTTTTATTTTAGGAGCTACCTTCGGTGCATGCTTCCATACGGTTGATTTTATAAGCTTTTCCTCAAATGTCACCAGCTCATTATCTTGAAGCCGAACAAAGCTGAGCAATGAAATATAAATGTGCCTAAATTAATTCTGAAGAAAAAAATTACATCTGCAAATGTTTCTCTCTTTTCTTTTAACAGCCTTGTTTAAATATAGTCTAATATATACAGTACTGTGCAAAAGTTTTAGGCAGGTGTGAAAAAATGCTATAAAGTAAGAATGCTTTCCAAAATAGACATGTTAATAGATTATATTTATCAATTAACTAAATGCAAAGTGAGTGAACAGAAGAAAAATCTAAATCAAATCCATATTTGGTGTGACAACCCTTTGCCTTCAAAACAGCATCAATTCTTCTAGGTACACTTGCACAAAGTCAGGGATTTTTGTAGGCATATAGTCAGGTGTATGATTAAACAATTATACCAAACAGGTGCTAATGATCATCAATTCAATATGTAGGTTGAAACACAATCATTAACTGAAACAGACACAGCTGTGTAGGAGGAATAAAACTGGGTGAGGAACAGCCAAACTCAGCTAACAAGGTGAGGTTGCTGAAGACAGTTTACTGTCAAAAGTCATACACCATGGCAAGACTGAGCACAGCAACAAGACACAAGGTAGTTATACTGCATCAGCAAGGTCTCTCCCAGGCAGAAATTTCAAGGCAGACAGGGGTTTCCAGATGTGCTGTCCAAGCTCTTTTGAAGAAGCACAAAGAAACGGGCAACGTTGAGGACCGTGGGCGCAGTGGTCGGCCAAGGAAACTTACTGCAGCAGATGAAAGACACATCATGCTTACTTCCCTTCGCAATCGGAAGATGTCCAGCAGTGCCATCAGCTCAGAACTGGCAGAAAACAGTGGGACCCTGGTACACCCATCTACTGTCCGGAGAAGTCTGGTCAGGCGTGGCCTTCATGGAAGACTTGCGGCCAAAAAGCCATACCTCCGACATGGAAACAAGGCCAAGCGACTCAACTATGCACGAAAACACAGGAACTGGGGTGCAGAAAAATGGCAGCAGGTGCTCTGGACTGATGAGTCAAAATTTGAAATATTTGGCTGTAGCAGAAGGCAGTTTGTTCAGCGAAGGGCTGGAGGCGATACGAATGAGTGTCTGCAGGCAACAGTGAAGCATGGTGGAGGTTCCTTGCAAGTTTGGGGCTGCATTTCTGCAAATGGAGTTGGGGATTTGGTCAGAATTAATGGTCTCCTCAATGCTGAGAAGTACAGGCAGATACTTATCCATCATGCAATAACATCAGGAGGCATCTGATTGGCCCCAAATTTATTCTGCAGCATGACAACGACCCCAAACATACAGCGAAAGTCATTAAGAACTATCTTCAGCGTAAAGAAGAACAAGGAGTCCTGGAAGTGATGGTATGGCCCCACAGAGCCCTGATCTCAACATCATCGAGTCTGTCTGGGATTACAGGAAGAGAGAGAAGCAACTGAGGCTGCCTAAATCCACAGAAGAACTGTGGTTAGTTCTCCAAGATGTTTGGGCCAACCTACCTGCCGAGTTCCTTCAAAAACTGTGTGCAAGTGTACCTAGAAGAATTGATGCTTGATGCTGTTTTGAAGGCAAAGGGTGGTCACACCAAATATGGATTTGATTTAGATTTTTCTTCTGTTCACTCACTTTGCATTTAGTTAATTGATAAATGTAATCTATTAACATGTCTATTTTTGAAAGCATTCTTACTTTACAGCATTTTTTCACAGCTGCCTAAAACTTTTGCACAGTACTGTAATGCATTTAGAAAGCTGCTTATCACTGTGACTTGTCTTAGACAGTTACAGCACAGTATTCAAATAATAATAATAATCAACCTCATCATTTAGATATCAATGTCACCTCTGTATAAAACTTTATATCTCTATAGAAACCATAAAGATATTGTTCATTATTAGTAGTAGTAGAGGTAGTATTTATATTATTGCTGCATAACTATTGTCTTAATTATATTTATATGGTTTAGGTATTAAATGGGATGCATGACTGTAATAACTGAATGATCTGCATTATTAACTGGAAAAGACACAGGAGATGTTATCAGAGATAAGCAAACCATTTTTTTCTCATATTTCAATTTTTCCCTGTGCTGTGTTTGTTTTGAATATACTGATGCCGGGGACAGCCGTTTGCAATTAAAACATCTTTTCTTCTCCGTTGAGAGAGTGTGGAGTAGTCCGCGGTGCTTTGTACACAATGAAAAATTTAATGAAGACTATTTGACTTATCACATGACAAGCCAGTACAGAAATAGCACTTAGCCGTGCAGCTGCTGTTGTTTCTATCTGGGAATCCTGGAGGAATTTTTAACATTAAAAGGTGCGCCCCCCCTGCCTTCTGATGTGCCTGCTAGTCCAGCAATAACTTATTCCATTACTGCTCCAGTGATTAGAAGACATTGATTCTTCAAGATTTTTTATTGTCAAATTTATTAGTTGAGTGTGAAGGTGAAAGGGAAAAAAAAACATAATCCGAAGGTATGCTGTCACCTCAAGGAGTCCTTCTTCATCCCTACGGAGTTTCGATGATTTTACCGACAGCACCATACTTCACCGGAGCTGCACAGGTAATGGAAGGCCGCTTCCAACAAGCAACTTAACGCCAGTGCACTTAGAGTAATAATTGGAATTTTTATGGTTGAGAAAGCAAACACTTTTAATACAGGCAAAAAGCCCTCATGTAGTCAGGAAGCAGACAGTAGGAAATCAAAAAGATGGATCACCCTAATCTGTGTATTGACATCTCTCATGGCTGAACAAATGGTGTAGTTGAGCTATATTCGCCTGTATTGATCCTGCCGCTGCTTAACATTCATGCTTTTGCGTGTCGAGGTTGACCACAGGGCAGGAGATTTGCTCTCCATCCCAGCCTTTCAAGGGACTCAGCACTCCCACAGCAAAGCAGGAGGCAAAGTAACTTATCATGGCATTGCTTAAAGGGCTGGAGAGTGGGCATGTGCACAAAGTTTCGAAAATAAACATCAATACATTGCAATCACAGGCAATCTGTGTGTCTGTCTACCATGTACGTCCGTGCATGTACTGTATATTGTTATTTAATTTGTAGCTGTGTGTTTTAGCATATATCCTCTGTACGTCTATAGCTGTGTTTCCTGTAGCAACCATGGAATCATGTTCAATTAAACGTGGAAGTAGTGAATATAAAAGAGCCTGGCTTATGTCGTTTGCTTTAATAATGTTTGAAAATTAGTTGTTAATTGCATAGCAAATTAGTTATTAAAATTTGAATAGATTGAATATGGAGACAGTGTAGCATTTCTATTTTAAAACTGAGTGCAGTAGTATTTGGATGCATAGTTTTTCTTCTGCATATGTTCATTGTTTTGATTGCTTTATTCTGGGAAGGGAACACAATTGCAGTTTGCATGGCACAATAAGTAAATCCCTTATCCATTGTGTTTATGGAAACTGTGCTGCTATCACAGTGTTTCTATCTGCAGGTCGTCAAAAAACTGATAATGTGGTGCATGTTTGCCTTATTATAAAAGTTTCCAAATGTAGTACACAATCCTTGCATTATCTGCAGTAATTGTGTGCTAAAAATTGAATAATACCTTACTTCTTAGACGTATTATTATCCTACATGGAATGTATTCATGGCTATGCAATATTGTAAATATTATTGTAAATGAGTGCGAGAGACATGCTTTGATTGCACTAGAGGGTCACTCAGCCAAACTGAACCAAATAAATGAATAGCGGAACCTCAATCTAAAATGATAAATATATTCATGAAAATACATTTAAAAAACAGGCTGTTGTGTTCTCCAAAGGTGTGCCGGGTACAAGCAGCTTGTTGTAATGGCTGGACAAAAGACAGGCGCAATATTGTAATATTATTTTGTGTGCCCTTAATTTAAATGCCCACCTTATACAAGATACATATACAGTATATGACGCAGAAGAATATCAATCCACTCAATCCATTATTGCTATTGAAAGCTTTATACTTTATGTTCCCTGGTGTCTTTATATGTATATAAAGACACCAGGGAACATTTTCGAAAACACCGAATTTTAGGAAAAATCTTTTGTATCAAAAGTTTTGCTTTTGTGAATGAGGGAAAAAGTTACAAGAAATAGATGTCTACAATTACTTATTTCAGCAATTTTTTTGCAAGTGGGATAAGTAAAAAAATATGCACTGAGCCGCCCTGCATAACCACTTTGAATTAAATTTATTTTTGTTATTATTTTTTGGGTGAAGGTTGGACACTGGTACAGCTAGCGCTCTGCATCTCTGTCCGATAAATAATTACAGCCAAATCGCACCTTGCATGCTGTGTTGATTGATTCTGAAATTGCTTTTGAAAGTTCTCATAAGTTCCTTTTATAGATGAAGTGCCTGTGTAGGAATAATAACTGCACCCAGCTGAAATGGGTGAATGTAATCAGGTTTAATGGACTCAGGAGCTTGTTGGGAATTAAATAACTATCGATTTGTTGGAATGTTCCCGTCATTACCAAATGCCACTATAGGCACATCACTAAGGCAGATGAAATTGATGTAGGCCCCTTTTACATTTTGGACGTCTTACATTAACCCTGTAAGAACCTCATTGCTTTTGGTCTGCGTATCGAGGCAGAGGAAGCAGTACTGCTTTGGAATTAGGAGAATGGAAGAACTCAGTAACATATCACTACAGTGCTAAAGAATCGTCATAACAACGTGTTATATGTGTTTAAATCACACTTAATACCTATATATATATATATAGTATATAATATATGGAAGAGTTGCTTATCCTTAGAAGGTCATTGGAAATGCTGAAATAAGCCAATATTACAGAATCCCCAAACGCAATAAGTATGAAACTAAGCTTTACCATATGAAGGGAGGTGGTGCCTTTCTTCAACACAGGGAGGAGTTTATTACATGCAGTTACAAATTAAAGCAATGCTTGACATGAAAGCTGCTATATTTAAATCCTGCAGAAGCAACTTCAATTAAACACCATATTGGTAAAACAGAAAACAACATTGTTATATGATCTGAAGGTTAATTTAAATATTTGATTACATAAACTTCGTGCTACTATAGAATATACAGGCATTTGTTTTCCTGGAAATTGGAATAGCAACTACTACAAGTATTGTACCAGGGAAGTCTGTGTTGTGATTATTTATTTATTTATTTATTTATTTCTTTATTAAGCTAATTGGCTTTGAGCTGTACTAGTAGTACCGACACCTAAGGGCTTTAAGAAGGAGGACACTATCAACTTTAGATCATGAAGGATACTGTGTAATATGAGAGGGCTCACTGAACCATGGGGTTCATCAAATGGAAGATCTTTTAACAACCTTGAGAACAAAGATGGGTTATGTGAACAGTGAGCTAGTGCCAGGGCTAACCGTGCCTTTTGTATCAAGCACAGGGTTTGGGCTTTTCCAAATCTTACATTTCCACTTCTGAAAACCAGTATGCACATTTTATATTCAGATTCTTGTAGCATTCACAGCCAGAACTCATAATTCACAGAAATGAAATTAGGGAATGGAGACCCTGTTTATAGGCCTTTAATGCAAGTTCTGTACGCTCCGTGATTTTGTTTTGGGACTCCTGTCACTTTTTTATCTGTGCCGTGGCTAGGCCATGATGGCTTCTCAAAACATTTCTATGTATAATACATGCTTGTTTAAATCATAACTTTAACTTTAAATATATCATAATACAGTACATATAAATCACCCCATAGTGATAATCTACATTTTTCTGAGAGCTCTTATAAGCAGATTCATGATATCTCTGTAATACTTTAATTTAGAGATCTGTTATGTCATTATAAACAATTTATAAACATGTTATTAATTATGCTATTTACAGAATAGCATTAAAGGCATCTGCTAAATAAAAAATAATTAAAAAAAGGCTACACTTTTGCCGTTGTTGTGTTTTGTTTTGTTTTTTTGCTATTATTTATACTTGCTTATAACTGTCCTTTCGGTCTGTTTGTCTTTTATGCCAGTCTGCCGGTCTGTCTGTCTTTATATGTCTGTCTCACCAATTGTATGGGGCTACTTTGCTTTTGCAGTGATAATACGCTTTTGCCATTTTTTCTTTTTTTGCTATTGTTTATAACCACTCATAATGGATCCCTAAACTAAAGTGTTGCAGATATCTTTTCATTTCTTAAATCTTTTGTACCTACTAGCTGATTGATGGTTGACATGAATGTAGGAGTTGTGGTTTCATCTCTGTTTTGACTTTGGATGAGGGTTGCTAGGCCTGTCAAGTGATCACAGTGGCACATTTTGAGTTACTTGGCTGAAAATGGCTATAGTTAAGCAGGAATATTTCCTACTGTAAATGAGTTTCAGAAACCCGTCTGGAAACTGGCAACACAAAGAGAAACTGTAAAGGCTGAAATATAGGCCCAGCACAGACTGGCTGGAACATTGCAGGGTCAAAATAAAATGTAGGCTGAATTGTAAGGTGCAGATGGAGCTTTTTTCGTAATTGCCTTTGGCTGGGGAAACACAGGAATGGACTGCAGCTGTTTGAGAAGATTAGGCTAATGCAAGATTTATTTTTGTCACGATTCTGTAAAGAATAAGCACATGCAAGGTTTGAATTGTGCACAAAAGCATCCAAGAATTAATAACATTTTGTCTCCAACCTTATACAGGCAGATGAAACAGAGATCATTTTCAGTTTCTGTGTGTGTGTGTGTTATCATGCCTGAAATCATCTTCTCTGATTTGTAAAAAATGCACCACTTTTAAGTAGTGTGTCATTTTATTTACAAATATTATTATTTATTTATTTTTTAGCACACAAATCCTTCACAATGTGACTGGACTTGGATGCCAGGTATTAGAAGACATACACTGCATATTGTCCAGCACACTGATGCTTTACATGGTATACAGAAACTGTGGTAAAGACTGTATATGGTCATGTGGTCAAACAAAGCATTATAAAAGGTCTTTCAGAGGTCAAATTAAACAAGAGCTGGATAACAACACCGTTGACCCTATGAACCAGATCTAAACTGGGTGGAGACGCCCTGGTAATGAAGTAGCAGTCATTTGTAACAATCCCCTATCCATTTGAAGAAAGTATCGAAGATGGCAACATGTTGGTCAACAGCTCTATAGTGCTGCCTTGTAAACAGCCTCTGCTTGTCCGTGGGGCTTTTTTCCACTTGTAGTTGTCTCTGAACAGTTCAGGCCCAGGAGGGATACAAAGTAAGACAGATGGTTTCCCACAGACTTCCCCTGCAGCACTTTCATCTTTCATCAAACTATTAATTCATCTATTCGGATGGATACATTTACGCATACAACCAAGATGAATATTAATGAGATTTTTGATAACTCCCTACATTTGCATTCCCAGTAACTCTTCACACGGTTCTAGCTGATTAAAACGAATCATTTACATAATTAACATATGGTTCTGGTGCTGTCTTTAATATGCTGATTATCTCAATACTTTTGTCTAGAGTCAACTGGATTCAGACCATAGTGATTGTTTAATGTGAGAATGGTTTATTCCTGCGAGGTTGCCAAATATTTGCCCCCGGGCCTAAAATAATCGTCACCAAACAACTTCTTTAGTTCTGAAAAGGGACATTATTAGTTTGTTTGCCATTGGAGATTGAATTCCACTGGACTTTATGCAGCATATGCTACCTTGATATGTATCTTTGATGATGATTGTTATTATTTAACAGTTTAGATAGGGTTTTTGGTTTACAGTTGCAGTAGCTTGCATTATATTTTCTTAAATGTTCACTGTAATTAAAAATACAGTAGTCTCTGGCTAAGACAACACCCCTCGGGAAGCAAGCGAGGTGTTCTCTTAGCCGAAGTGTTCTCTAAGGCTGAGCTGACCACAGACCAACGTGAATCAACAAAGAAAATATGTATTACTTGTCATGACGCACATGCATCAACATATGAAATGAACAGAATACATAAAAGAAAAGCAATAGGCTAGTGTATGTTAATAAACTATAATAATAAAGTAACAGACAAACTAATGTTAATAAACTGTCAAACTAAATTAACACAGCACCCTTACACACATTAAAAAATGCAGCAGCAGAAATCCTTAATCAGTAGCAATCCTTAATTGGAGGCAGCAGAAACAGGTGTGTGATGAACACAGCTGAAAGAAACAAAGTCCAGTGATGTGCTATGAGAACACTTGCAATGGTGGTGTTAGTGTTATTTTGTAAGAAACAAAACAAAACCAAACTTAAGTATGAATACATGTACAGGAGTAATATTCAAAACAGGCACCCAAGTATTTAACAGAATGGTGAAGCAGCTCACCAGAACAGGAAGCACCAAATTGCTCGGCGACTTGTGTCTGATTTAAAACTTTTTGTAGCAAGAGAAACAGCACCGCATTTTGCTGTTTGTTTACATGCCATTTTGTAGCGATGAGGTGCACTTGTGGAAATCAGAATTCACAATGAAGCAATGATAAAATGAAGATTGAATAAACCAATTAGTGTTCCTCAAGACACTCTCACAGGGACAAGTCAGTTTTGAAATGATTGAGTAAACTATTTTAATTTAAGTCTGATGATGAGTTATCAGGTTACAAAACAATACTGGATCAGTTGTGAACTAATCGCTATCAGTGACAGAAAGGTGTTCTTTTAAGTGAAATTCCTGTTCCTTTAGACAAAGCATTTATAATGGGAAAAATCTGTTTCACTCCAAGGTTGTTCTCTTAGGAAGTGTTACGCAGAGATGACTATACCGTGTTTTCAAATGTAATTTATTTAAATATACACATGTACAGCTTTTGTTTAATAGGTGCTATGAAACATAATTCCAGTATGTGTTGTATGAAAATCGGGATCTTATATTTAAATTTAATTATAGCACTTTGTCTATCATTATTCTGTTTTAAACATGCTAACTAACTTTAAAGAGCATTGACATTTTATTCAGCGTGAAATAGAGAAAAATGGTTATCACAACATCCCTGGGATGAATATCAATGTATTTTGACCCTAAATAATTATTGTGGTATTTCTGCATCACCAGTAAGGGATTTGTGAGGGTCTGTGTATTGCTAAGCTGTATACTAAGCTAGTGCTTACATTTAAAGCCTGGATATTTTCAAATGATAGCTTGGGGTGATTTTCAAATTGTATTTTCTTGTATTTCACATTTCATGTTTGTGTGGTCACTAAGAGTATACAGGGCAGCAGCCTCTTTTTTAAAGGGAATTGAGAGGGGATTGATTTGTGGAAAAATAACGAAACTAAACAGTCACACGAAGGTGGGATTTTTATTCTGTCATTTTGTGTAGTCGTACTGGTGGTGTGTACCCAGATACCCAGACTCAATCTTCAATATTCTTTCTAGGGAAAAACAGTATGTGTTGCTATCCTTTTAAGAGAGACACTTTTACTGAAGGAAAGCCTGCTCATGTACTCCTAACAATAGGCTTTGCATGCCATGTACAGACCAGGTAGGCAGTTAAGTAAATTAATACATTCCGTATCCTGTACATCAATTCACAATTGTTTGCTTCGTGTTCATCATGATAATAATCTGCTACCCCCATACGGTGTGTCTTCTTAAAAAGTAGTAATGGAGCATTTTTCTCCAGCTTGCTAATCCCTAGACCTGATCGTGCCCTTCAGGCTGCACGCAGTTGTCCCTGATTTCTCTTTAAATCAAAGCCGCTGAAGCCACTGTAAATTTCACAGTTTATTGGCTGTCAGGACTTTGGGCAGTGAAGGAGCAGTATATTGTTTTTTGTTTTTTTTTCCTTTTGTAAATCAAGTTCTCATGAAAGTTAAGGCATTGGATGCAGGTGCTGTGAGAGCTTTACTTCAAAGCTTGACTAACCCTCTGAGACACCCCCTGCTTGTCCACGAGGAGGGTTTGAAGACGTACCAAATGACACTTGTAACAAGAGGTGAAAGGAAAGAAAGGTCAGTGTATCAGCTTGCTATGCCACCTAACCCTTATCCTAAATATCCTGAATATTTACCTTTGTTTCCAGCCATGACTGACTTGTCAGGGGGCTGGGCTGGGTTGGGTTGGTTGTTCCAGCCAGTGCATGTTCCTGTATCAACATCTGCTGCTAATTGGTCACTGCTGCAATAAATGTGTCTACATTAATGATATCAGCATACTGAAGATATAGTGGTCACAATTCAGAACCACACATTTTTGTAGACAGATACTGTAGATACAGTTTTTCTTATTTTTTATATATATATATATATTCAGTAAATTTATAATAATACAATACATTTAAAGTCAATAAAGTGAAGTTGAAAAGATGAAATATTTAAAATGTGATATAAATAGATACTGTAGCTGTAGTCTGACTTAAAAGTAGATGTATTCACTACTAATCAGGAATTTGCATAAGGGTCATGTGGGGGCATTAATCTCATGGTAATAAATGCTGGGCTGTAGACAGGATACTGCCCAAAACAAGAGTGTTTGAGCAAACCTTAATCTTTAATAAGGTGCTGAGCTAGTCTATAACTGTCAGAGAATGACAGAGCAGCGGTACTGTCTGCTTGCCTGCTTGGAATAGGAAATGTCTTTCTTTGCAGGGACTAACACAACCCTTTACTACCTTTTGGTGTTGGGTACTGTATTATTTATCTTTTCAGAATAATCACATTCAGGTGAGTGGAATGTGACACCTACCTTTTGCAGTCTCTCCATTCTGTGAACTTAAAAATAAATGGAGTGCTACAATAGGTAGCTGTCTCTGCAGTCAGACCTGGCATGAAGGCAGATCAACAAAATCTGTCCTATTCAGGATGCAAGTATGCATTTTTTATTTAATGATCAACCGCATTTAAAATACCTCATTTTTGATTGTCTTGAGTATACATAATGTTTTTCTTACATTTAATCTACAGATAGAAGCATTTGGTATAATCAAGTTGACCTTAAAGCCTATTGCGTCTGCTAAGAATTTGTTTAGCTTTGGGAAATGGTATTTCGAAGGATAAACCATTGAACCGTTACATAGTGAAGTCTGGGAGAAAAAAAAATAATTACAGTAGAAGGAATTTAAATGCTTTTGTACTTTATTGTGATTATTACAATAGCATTGTAAACCATTGAACAAAACATCATATGTACATACCGGTAGTTTTTACTGTATACACACTGTTTTTAAATTGGTATGTGGCAGTATTTCGCTAATGTTGAAATGCAAACTGATATTAATTAAGATTCACACTCAATGTTAAATGCACTGCTTGTGCTGTAGTGAGTTGAAGGTTTTAGAACATCTGTTTGTGTGCCTTGCACCTTGTCATAGTTGAGAATCGAAATTAGCATTCGTTAATCCAACCTTGATTAAAGCTGTGCTGTACTTTCTCTGGTTTCATGATTGCTACAAATTGCTTGAAGGAAAAGCATTTAAATATTGGAGAACATGAGGTAATTTAATAGCATGTTGGAGCTGTGTATTTGTGGCCAAAACAAATTACCAGACAACTAAGTCAGTAGTTAAGCAGAAAAGCATTTTTTTAATTCTTAATTTGTTGTTTCATTAATCATTTTGCAAACTGGCTTTCTGTTTTCAAAATAAGCACAGTTTCTTTCAGGAACAAGATGACATATATCACTCCTCCGCCTCCTTCCCATTAAACTTAGATGCAATAGCTGGTAAAGCAAAAACAGAAGACACAAGACACAATATACAAAACACCTTTAATCACCATTATTTAAGGAGTGTTTTGCAGAGAATGTGGTCTATAAACAACACCTAAAACCTACCCTATCTCACTCCCTTGTATCTGTATTGTTGCGTATTGTTTGTATGAAGACTGCTAAGCTTAATGGTCTTTTCCTGTTGATACATGCTCTTAATAAAGAAATACAGTGAAATTACAGTTCAGGTGGAAAAAAATAAAAACACATAACAGGAATCCCTTTTTTAGTTACAACATCCTGCGTCAAAACCTTTTTACAGTTTGAAGCAGAAATGGTTAAAAAAAAAAAAAAAAAGTATTTTATTTGTAATGGCCTCGTTCAAAGTTTTTCCTCAAAGTGCAGTAAATTAAAAGATTGTTGACATGCAAAGGCAGATGTAGCTCCTCTTCAAAGAAAAGTTTATGGCAAACTATGTTTCCTATGTTACGAGACAATAGAGTTTAAAAGCACATTTTTAAAAATACATCATGCAGTCATGCAATTGTTCACACAGAGGCCATTCAAAACATGTAAAGCTGTGGGAGGCGGCAGGGTAGACTGAAAAGGAAAGAGAATTCCAGCCAACGGAATTAAGAACTCGGAATATGGTAGATCAGACACAGTGCACCAATACTCATATGCATAGGGGGTTTCGCTTTTGGAGGATTTGCTGTATGGGTATCATAGCAATCTAGCATATGACAGTAGGGGGACCTGTTAGGAAAAGGATATAATGGGAGATCGATCACCTTAATAACAGAGAGTCCAAGCACAGGCTGTATGTAATAGGTCTACATGAATAATATGCAGTTATTAAATTAGTATTTTGCTGCAGCAAAAGTTGTGTTTCTGAAACGCTGTAACATAATTGTTTGCAAAAACAGATTGTTTTGTTAAACTTTTTAAGACATAATTTTGAATAGTAATTATGATATGAATGTTAGCGTTTACAATATTTATTTATTTATTTATTTATTTATTTATTTATTTATTTATTTTAAATTTAGAATCTCCAATTATTTTAAATTTTCTCTCAATTTGGAATGCCCAGTTATTATTATTTTTTCTCCTTCACCGCAGCGATTCCCCACACAGCTCAGGGACCCGAGGCTCAGTGGGTGTCGTCCGATCCCACAAGCCAATCAGCGTGTTTTTACACCCAGGAACCTGAGAACGGATGTCCGCAGGCTACTGGCCTCTGAAGGACAAAGACCCGCCCAGCAAATCTCCACCCCCATGCTCACTCACCTGGCCTGTAGGGGTCGCCGCAGAGCGGTGAGGAGAGACAGTCTAAGCTAGATCCCACCTCCCCAACCCCGGGAGCACCAAAGCCAATTTCACTCTAATTTCACAGCTGCCTGTATTTTATATTCCTTTCTGATTAAGAGGAATATACTTTAATAACTAATATGATTTGCAGTTTATGGTCATGATCCAGGTTTTGTATTACTAGTATATACTGAAGAAGAAGCTTGATGTTTTAAATGAAAGATCCTATAAAAATAACGCTGCATATGGAAAATTAATTTTCTTGATTTGAATATTGAACTCGTTTTTGCTTTTATGCTTTACAAGCAGGCTTGCTAACCTAAGCAGGTTTTGTAAAATGCTCCACTACTTAAGCAGACCACAGTAATGGAGAAAAAAATGCTGAGGTTAGCAGGATCAAATATACGCTCTCAGTTATCGACCTTAATGCTTATATTTCTACAAGTGAGTGTGTTCACGTTTAGGTTTCTCAGTGCCACTAAAAACCCATTGGAAACATGTACATTGGTATTATATGCTCTTGTAAAGCACAGATACCTCCGCATCCAATAACCTCCAGAGTACTGGAGCTGCTGACCAAACACAATTTGACCAGAAAGGCCTTTTTTTCATGGGTCACATAGCATTAATAGAACACAAGCTTTTAACACAAGCTTTTACACATGTAGTCTAAAATGTGTGCCACACGCTATGGAAAAATAAGTTTTAAAAAATGAGAAATAACATATAAGCACAGCCAATTGATTTAGACAGCCAATGTAATAACCATATGCAAAACTACATTAATATGAACATTCCCATGTCTGTTAAGCAAAATATTTCTTAAATGTGTTAGTATGCTCCTCTACACACTCCCAAACAGAATTAAAGATGCAATTATACATTTGAAATTAGATTAAATCTCATTGGTTTAAATTATATAAAAAAGCAGGTGTGATTTATCACATCACATACTGTGTGTTAAAGCATAACTTTTCAATTAACTGATTAAAGTAATCTTGTCCTCACTCATTAATCTCATAAATATTTTACAAAGTAGCTATAAATTAGGTTGTAAACCTAAAGAATTAACTTATTCAAATTGACGTGTTGATTCCCCAGTGTCTTTCTCCTTAATTTTTAAAATTGACTTTGGGTTCCATCCAGATATAAACCATTCTGTTTACACTACATAGTGAATATATTAGGAGGCCATTCATCTTAATTATTACTGATTACTTAAAGTGATGGCAAAGAGCTTAATGTAATTAGAGTGCATTGCATTTTCAGTATTTTGCAAGGGGAAAGCTTGTTCCAGTCAGCAGCTGGGAAAGGGCTCTTTTCACATTTGGTCTTTGTTAGGGGCTTGACTACATTTGCATAGGTTTTTATGTAGATCGGTAGCTTGAACAAGTAAAACTGCATTTGGCATGTTCAATTCTGCAACGTCCTCATTTTGTATTCTAGTTAGTGGCTTATTAAGAATCAAGTGCACAACAGTGGCTATTGGATTGAAACCTACAGTGAGTGTACAACCTGTTAAGCCTGTCCAGTATGCATGTATCGCTTATCGGTTATTATTATCATTCCAACAGGTTTTGTGGGCAAGTAGTATTTTCTCTTCTATCCCATGTAAGCCTGTGTGGCTCTCAATATATCCCGTCTCGTTGATGAGCTGTCCTTGGTCCTGACTGAAACACAGTATCCTAGTTCCTGGTAGCTTGGTGTGTTACATACTGCAAAATGCATCCACCAGATATCAAACACCTTATATATATATATATATATATATATATATATATATATATATATATATATATATATACAATACTGTGCAAAAGTTTTAGGCAGGTGTGAAAAAATGCTGTAAAGTAAGAATGCTTTCAAAAATAGACATGTTAATAGATTATATTTATCAATTAACTAAATGCAAAGTGAGTGAACAGAAGAAAATCTAAATCAAATCCATATTTGATGTGACCACCCTTTGCCTTCAAAACAGCATCAATTCTTCTAGGTACAATTGCACAAAGTCAGGGATTTTGTAGGCATATAGTCAGGTGTATGATTAAACAATTATACCAAACAGGTGCTAATGATCATCAATTCAATATGTAGGTTGAAACACAATCATTAACTGAAACAGAAACAGCTGTGTAGGAGGAATAAAACTGGGTGAGGAACAGCCAAACTCAGCTAACAAGGTGAGGTTGCTGAAGACAGTTTACTGTCAAAAGTCATACACCATGGCAAGACTGAGCACAGCAACAAGACACAAGGTAGTTATACTGCATCAGCAAGGTCTCTCCCAGGCAGAAATTTCAAGGCAGACAGGGGTTTCCAGATGTGCTGTCCAAGCTCTTTTGAAGAAGCACAAAGAAACGGGCAACGCTGAGGACCGTAGACGCAGTGGTCGGCCAAGGAAACTTACTGCAGCAGATGAAAGACACATCATGCTTACTTCCCTTTGCAATTGGAAGATGTCCAGCAGTGCCATCAGCTCAGAACTGGCAGAAAACAGTGGGACCCTGGTACACCTATTTACTGTCCAGAGAAGTCTGGTCAGACGTGGCCTTCATGGAAGACTTGCGGCCAAAAAGCCATACCTCTGACGTGGAAACAAGGCCAAGCGACTCAACTATGCACGAAAACACAGGAACTGGGGTGCAGAAAAATGGCAGCAGGTGCTCTGGACTGATGAGTCAAAATTTGAAATATTTGGCTGTAGCAGAAGGCAGTTTGTTCGCCGAAGGGCTGGAGAGCGTACACGAATGAGTGTCTGCAGGCAACAGTGAAGCATGGTGGAGGTTCCTTGCAAGTTTGGGGCTGCATTTCTGCAAATGGAGTTGGGGATTTGGTCAGAATTAATGGTCTCCTCAATGCTGAGAAGTACAGGCAGATACTTATCCATCATGCAATACCATCAGGGAGGCATCTGATTGGCCCCAAATTTATTCTGCAGCATGACAACGACCCCAAACATACAGCGAAAGTCATTAAGAACTATCTTCAGCGTAAAGAAGAACAAGGAGTCCTGGAAGTGATAGTATGGCCCCACAGAGCCCTGATCTCAACATCATCGAGTCTGTCTGGGATTACATGAAGAGAGAGAAGCAACTGAGGCTGCCTAAATCCACAGAAGAACTGTGGTTAGTTCTCCAAGATGTTTGGGCCAACCTACCTGCCGAGTTCCTTCAAAAACTGTGTGCAAGTGTACCTAGAAGAATTGATGCTTGATGCTGTTTTGAAGGCAAAGGGTGGTCACACCAAATATGGATTTGATTTAGATTTTTCTTCTGTTCACTCACTTTGCATTTAGTTAATTGATAAATATAATCTATTAACATGTCTATTTTTGAAAGCATTCTTACTTTATAGCATTTTTTCACACCTGCCTAAAACTTTTGCACAGTACTGTATATATATATAATTTGTGTGTGTTTTTCCTCACATGGCTTTTTACTCGACTTAATAGACACAGTAAATCACTGCTATATTATTTTTATTATACAATGTCTGAGAAGGTTCTGAAAATAAAGCTTCCAAGAGTTTTATTAAACTTGTATAAATTCTAATCTTTCGATCTGTCCCTTAACACCAGAATCATCCCTTGAGTCATCACAATATTACGCTTGCCAACGCCAATCCACCGACATGAATTAATGGTGCCACAATTCATCAAGTGTACATCAATAAATACTTCTCACTGACACATTCTCCAGCACCTTTTGACAGTAAATGTTGATGTTTGTACAACACTGAACACGTTAACATCAGAGATGTCAATAAAAACTAACAAGTTGACCTCTTCTACTCTAAATAGTGTTTCAGTTTTACACATTTCAGTGGAAAAAAAAAACATACAGTAATTTAGTGTACTGAGAGAAAATAATAGAAGCGACCTGTAATATTTTCTCTCTTAAATACTACAATTTACAAAATTTGCCAGAAATATCTTAAAGCAAAGAGCTAATTATAAATGACCGTCCACAAACTATAGATACACCATCACACCTTGCACATGCTGAGGTACACATATACATAGACTCTCTTTGTGCAGTAAAGGACCCATCAGTAGAATACTTTTTAAAATGTTTCAAACACTGCTCAATTCTACCATCTATACAAAGTGTAGAATATGTACATATATACACTTGTAAATTTGTGTAAGTGTAATTTGCACTTGTAAAAGTCATACAGAAGAAGCTTTCAAAATCTGAGCAAGATAAAGTGACTGTTTCACATTCCCATGTCATACATTCAAGATGTGATGTTGAGAGATTTGCAGTGAATTATTTGTATTTTGAAACAAGGCTGACCTTTCCTCAGAAAAATAATCCATTAATTTCATTGAAAAGCTATTTACTCGTTTGCGAGCATGATTTAGCTCCTCCAAGCAATTTTATATATCAGCTGTGCAGAGGTAGATTTAAATGCTTTCCCCTCGACATTCATCATTTCTGATTTAATATATAATCTATGCCCTATTGTGCCACCAGTCACACTGCCTTGAAGTGCCTCAATGTCCAAGCATTCTGGACAAGCAGAAAATTAACTTTGAAACACAGTTGTGGTTCTTGTTTAATCTTTTTGAGACAGGTAAGCCAGCACACTGTTTCTTTCTCTAAAATGCCAAAAATACACACAAGGTTGATAAACATGGTATAGATTATACATTTTACATAAAGTATTTCAACTGTAATGCAAAATAATTACCATAGTAACTTACAATAGAAATGTTTTAAAAAGTTGCTATTTTCTGTGTATATAGTAAATGCATATGTGTATGTTTGCTTTATTAATAATAGTAATAATAATAATAATAATGCAAACAACAGCAGAGATATGTATTTTTTTTTAAAAACCTCAAAAAGCCCTATTAAGCAGCAGTTTCAATACTGAAGCAGTGTGTATTTTGTGTGTTTGTTTTGGTGAACGTGTTAAAACCAAGCCAATACACAACAGCAGGCCGAAGAAGAAAATAAATGGCCCTGCAAATCTCTGAAGAAGCATCGCTGCAGTTAAGATTGATTACCACCTGAGCCTCTAGGCTGGGAAATAAAAAAAGCACGAAGCCTGACCCTGGAAACTTGCTGATTTCAGCATTTCCGCTGCAGACGGGGACTGAAGTCTCACATTGATTTTGTAGCTGGGCCCTGCATATACTCCTCTGCCTGGTGACAGGATCTCAGCGTACTGACAACTCAAACACACCTGCTGTCAAGGAAAAAAAAAAAAAAAGAAACTAGGAATCACAAATCATCATTTTTACAAGGCAAACCAAACAAATAACTAACATGATTTCTTGTCACTAATTCCCCTTCCAGCTACAATAATCTGCTTTGTTCGGCTAAGTGAAACATTAGGGTATTAGTTGTAAGGCAAAAGTATCAGGATGCTGAGATTTCTATCAGTATTTTAAGGCATTGTTGTTGTTGTTGTTAGTGGTGGTGGTTGGAATACTATTCCCCAGAGCTTACTGGAATCAAACTCATTAAGAGAAATGCTAGACACAGGCGTATTAACAGTAGGGAAAGATTAGATTGTTAAACTTTTCTATTAAGAATGGCAAATGTGTAAATGCTGCTTCCCTGGCAGTAGCAATGCAACCCATGCTTTTGCGGTAGGAATGGGATTTGAGAAGCAACTTTGTGTCTTGCTGTATTTATAAGCATTTTAAAAACGTGGCATGCGATGCCTCTGAAACAGCTACTAAATAGCTCAATCAATCTCAAAGTAAATCACATTTTAAAACATAATGTTTTGTGTTTGTGTTAAAAGGAAAACAAATACTTTCTGATGACAGATAGACTACAGCAAACTGTTACCTAAACTGGGTCCAAGGTTAAAGCTAGTGCCTGTACCCACTTGTTCTACTGTAAGAATCCCAAGCAAGGTTACATCAAAGGATAAGTAGAGGAATTTGGGAATGAGCAGGCCCATTAGTGAATAACTTTGTTCGGCTAAGTGAAACATTAGGGTATTAGTTGTAAGGCAAAAGTATCAGGATGCTGAGATTTCTATCAGTATTTTAAGGCATTGTTGTTGTTGTTGTTAGTGGTGGTGGTTGGAATACTATTCCCCAGAGCTTACTGGAATCAAACTCATTAAGAGAAATGCTAGACACAGGCTTATTAACAGTAGGGAAAGATTAGATTGTTAAACTTTTCTATTAAGAATGGCAAATGTGTAAATGCTGCTTCCCTGGCAGTAGCAATGCAACCCATGCTTTTATGGTAGGAATGGGATTTGAGAAGCAACTTTGTGTCTTGCTGTATTTATAAGCATTTTAAAACGTGGCATGCGATGCCTCTGAAACAGCTACTAAATAGCTCAATCAATCTCAAAGTAAATCACATTTTAAAACATAATGTTTTGTGTTTGTGTTAAAAGGAAAACAAATACTTTCTGATGACAGATAGACTACAGCAAACTGTTACCTAAACTGGGTCCAAGGTTAAAGCTAGTGCCTGTACCCACTTGTTCTACTGTAAGAATCCCAAGCAAGGTTACATCAAAGGATAAGTAGAGGAATTTGGGAATGAGCAGGCCCATTAGTGAATAAATTCAGTTTATAGAGGCCTTGTTTAGAATGCATTAGCTGGTATGGATTGTTACTTGTTATACAACTAATGTATGTTCTGTATTGTGCCTGCAATAGCTTGAAAGAAACAATTATATATAAAAAAATATTTAAAGATGCAGAAGAACAAAAAGTCAGTCCCCCTTTTCAAAGTGTGGACCACACTTGAGCTCGGTCACCTGCACAAACATTGGAGCTGGTAACTAACACTGGTTATCTTGTAATCTGCTTCAGATGGGCTATAAAACAATCTCTGCAACCAATCTCAGTACGTTTCTAAAGAGCTCAGCGCCTATTGTTTCCCCCATCTTTAAGACCTCAGACAAAGGGGCTGATTATATATATATATATATATATATATATATATATATATATATATATATATATATATATATATATATATATATATATACATTATTTGAATGTGCAATTGCTGTAGTATTGCATTATAAAAATCTAAATTTAAATACTTCTCTGAGGCAGGAAAATACAAGGAAAATCCATCACCAGCCCTTATGTGGCCGAGCAGCCACATTCCTGAAACAATCTAGTCAATTAAAAATTGATTTTTGTGCTAGGCAGCGTAGCGGTAATGTAGTGGGGAGACAGTGTATGCATTACCAACAGTGCTCCGATCAGTTAAGTGATATTTAGGTGATCTTCCATCATGGGCGGAAAGCAGTGTAGTTGATGATCTTTGCTGCTGAAGAAGCTAAATTGAAGTGTCAGATACCAGAATTGCATTTTATTTCTAATATGCTAGGCTACCAGATTGGGTAAACTTGTTTGAAATAAGTGAATACAAAGGGGAAAAGCATTGCTTTTAACTCATCTAGCTTTCAAGGGGTAGAAGGTACCGTAATCATTAAAGTAATGTATGGGACTACGTAAGGGAGTTGAACTCTCACAATCCCATAGTCATTATAATCTGGGTATGCAGGTGTGTTGTACACATTAATGCACACTCGTATATCTGAAAAACCCACGTATGCACAGAACCTTCTTCGTGCTGACATACATTTGCGATAGATTATTTGATGTATTTATTAAAAGATAAACAGTAAAACATTGCCCAGTTGGGCTGGAGTTTTTTGTTTTGCTGTGATAGGGAATTGAGGTATCTGGGGCAGTAATCAATAAAAAAAGAAAGTAATAATAATAATAATCTCAAGTACAGCTTTTCAGAAACGTCTAAAGATGTTTCTGAAAAGTACGTGCTGATGCTTGTTACCTGAAGCATGGTTTCTAAATATTTATAAAGCATATCTTGCTGTATGAGGTGCTCCATTTTGAGGATATTTTTTGTAATTTTCCCCGACAAAGATATTGGGTGATCAGCAGTAGAGTAAAGACACGTGGCTTATATTGACTGACACTCTTTTGTCTTTGGTTACAGGGCAGATATTTCAGTTTTTTTGTTTTTTTTAAATCACTACAGTTAAGGAGGCTCAAAATCGGCCCCAACCTTCATTTGTGGTAACTATTAATGAAACCGAAATATACATGGAAGGAATTAGAAATATAAATAAATCACAATGTCTGTCCTTTCAGTTTTTTTTTGTTTGTTTGTTTTGTTCTGTTCCTATAATGGCGACTTGTGTGGTTTTATAAGAGCGCTGTATCATTATGCCTGAAATGATTTTGGTTGCAGGCCCTGGGTCTTGCTTCTCGACAACCCAATAGCACCCATGTGTATTTTGTGTTGCAAATGAGTTACCTTTCTACTGAAACAGTAGATGGGAAATATGATTTGGGGGTTTCTTCTAGCGCATTCTGTGGAGAGGGAGAGCGAAAAAAAACTTGAAAAATTGATATTGTTGGAGAAAATACTTCAAGCTCCAAGTGCCCTGAGGAATAAAAACTAGACCTATTCCTTCAAATAATGCTGATTTTAATACAAGTGGCTTACTGTGATAAGTATTCTAGGCTTCCGTCTGTTAATTACAGTATTTCAAATGTGACTAATTTGCCAGCCATGGGCATACAATATGCTAAATATATTGTGTGACATTAGAATGGGAAAGATGGGTCTCCCCTTGTGGGTCCTATCTGATAGGACAGAGCAATTTAGAAACGAGGCTGCAGCACCAGATACTATTTAGTTACCCAGTGGTCATCTATTTATTTTGAATGATTGGACCCTGCTAATAATTTAAAATATATATATATATGTGTGTGTGTGACACAAAGGACTGAGCACCATTATCTTTAAACTTGATTTTTGTTTTTCTCCAATCACTGCAAGGCCAACATTAAAATGGAAATTAAATAATATATCTTTCAGCTTTTAAGTCAGAATTTTGACAAGGCATGATAACAAGGAATTGTTGTAGTGCTTCTGGGTACTCTACCCAATGAAACAAAAAAAAACTACATTTATACATACATTTTATGAAAGAAAGGTTGAGTAAAATTAATTAACTTGAAATTGGTCACGCAGGTCTCACAAAGAAGCCATTCTCAAATGACAGTAATTAATTTGTTGACCCGTGTTAAATACAATAGTTGTGTTTCACTGTCTTCGTATTATATACAGCATAGGTTGAAAGATCTTAGGTAGATACATATTGGGATTTCTGTAGCTCCAATAAAGACTACTTTACTCTGAAAAACAGTTGTCAAGGTCTGTAATAAACTGAAATTGTAGAGACTTGCTTCTCGACAGAATCTGAATCGTTCTATACAGAAGATTTTTAAATCCATGCAGTTGCTGTAAATGTTGTCATTCAGTTATTGTGGCAGTGTAGTTTTATTATATTTCCACCAGGTGCTGCCAGAGAACATTCTGAAGAGAATCTAACAGCAACAGGTACTGACTGAAATGTTACTGTATGTGGTGCCAGTTTGGAAAGAACACAAACTTAAAAAGTGTTTCAGTGTAAAGGCTGCTGGCTATCAACCCAAAATAACTTCACAAGAAGTTTTTTTTTTTTTGCTGTGAAGATTGTATGTATTTATTTATGTATGTATGTTTGTACAGAATGTACTTAACTGAAGCAACAGTACCTACCAGAGACTGCAGACGATACTTTTATTGGTAGCACTGTGTAATATGCATTGAAGTTGTTTAGCTAACAAGTCAGCTGACATGATAGAAGATCTCCTTGTTATGATGTCTGTACTGGTAAAACGTAATTGACGTTTATTTTATATAGTATTGGGTTGTTTCAAAAAGAAGACATTAAACTTTCTGACTCTGGTGTTATCCCCATAAAATGATGTGGCACGGATATTATTACATTGTCACATTGACTCTGATGCTCCCGGAGTATGAGATGGGGAACCCATTGCTCCCTACTTTAATAATAGGCCATTTCCACACCATTCCTTAGAGTTCTAGCAAGCTACATTTCATTTAAATGTCAAAAAACACATTCTTCTGCTTTTTTAGATGAGGTGCTGATACCAGTGCACAAAAGTGGGTTAGAGATTCCCTTTGGTCATATTGCACTGGGTTGAAAAAGAAAAGCCTCTATGTGGTTCAGAAATGGTTCTTTAAATTAACCTTGCTCAACAATGCCAGTTTCGTATGAAACTCAGAGATCAGAGGAAGTACCTGTGTCCCTTTCATCCACGTATCTTTTTGCATGTGCGTGCGTGCGTGCGTGTGTGTGTGTGTGTGTGTGTGTGTGTGTGTGTGTGTGTGGCTATTCCCTTCAACTTATGTTAGCCTCATAGGAATTGTTAGCATTAGGACTGAAGCAGAGGAGTTTGGAAGATTATGAAGGGCTGAGTTTTCTGCCAGTGGGCATGTCTTAGTGGAATTCAAGAGTGTGAAATTTCTTTTTAGTCCCAGCTCTTTGATATGGCACTTGCCCAGCAATCAGGAACATTTAAAAGTGTGGAAAAGATTGATAAAATTCAATGTCTTAAAATTAAGGGGCTGAAAAATTAAATTGAGTTTATGATAATAGAGAATTCGGCTGTCAAGCCTAGCCCCTGTCTTTGCAGATCTGTAATTTTTTTTTTTTTTTCCTGCATGGCTTAGTGTAAGATTTAAAATGGGTTATTGCAGCCCCACAAAAAGAAAAGTTTCTATTGCAGTCTCTTTAAAGAATCAGCCCTTTCTAACCTGTATTCTCATTACAACAGAATCATAGACTTTTCTCACACAGAAGAAGAAAAAAAATTGAAGCCAGAATTAATAATGCATTTTAGTCGTAATACTGCTGCACCACTGGACTTGTTAAATCACCATTTTAAAATTAATATTATATTATCAGTCAAAAATTGTCAAAGAATGTAAACCTGTTACACAGGACTACAGCTGTATTATGCCTTTGTATCCTAGGTGTTTGTGTATAGTGTTGGCATCGTTCATGCAATTGACAGGGACCAGCAACCTATGATTTGAAGTGTTTAAAGTTTTAAAACCAAATCCCAAACAGAATTTTCATTTGATCTGCACAGTAGTATATCTTGTCTGACTCAAACATATTTTGACTCACGGCATTAACCATATCAGTTTGATAAATATTGTAATATCCCTGGTATTATCTCTGAATATTTTGCACTGCTTGCGTTCGTGCTTCTTTCTCTCTTTTTATGATGGATTCTAATGGTAAACAGCATAGGAAGCAACAATCCTTAGTCTATTTACAAATTGAGTTCTGATAAATTCAGTATGTCTGTATATTCAAGGCCCCTTCATCTCAATAATGACCATTCTCCTTGGGTTCAAATTGTCTTTTTTTTTTTTTGAGGTTTTGAAAAAGAAAAAAAAAATGTATAGGGTTTAAAAAATCCTACACCTCATTCACTGCACTATTTCCTGAGCTCTGTGGACCTTCACTGCTTGTTGCCGTTGCTGTATAACCACTTAATAGTTTTAATTCACATGGGAAGGAAAACCATTCAAATGTTGTCAATACCATCCTCTGGCAAATTGCAACCGAGGTAAGACTGATGCTAAAGAATCCGGAGACTCCTGTTTGTATAATGGAAGTTGCTGAATGGGCTATTATGGGGGTTTTTGTCCCGCAAATTGAGACACGATGCAATAACTCACAAAGGTGAAGCTTATATATAGGTCATTTTTCAAGAGTGGGATACTAGTCATACCAAAGGTGACCATATGGCTCTGTGTTCACCTGGACAGTTTGGGACAGTTCAGGATTTTCAACTCACAACCCAATGCATTGTGGTAAGCGTAGTCCTGCTTCTCTTAAAGGAAAGAATGGTACCTGAGACAGGTAAAACGTACCAGAATGCCTTGGGTTATGAGTTGAAAAGTCTCATACTTCATACCAGTTTATACAGCAACTTATTTACAAAACCTAGCATTCCGTGAAATATACGATTTCTTATTTGTATTTAATTGATTAAGTGGATCTTAGATGTGCAGCATGGCAAGGGATTGTATTATTTTTATTTTTTTATTATTATTATGTATTTCTTAGCAGACGCCCTTATCCAGGGCGACTTACAATTGTTACAAGGTATCATATTATTATTGTAATAACAGTCTTTCCAACAATGTTAAGTAAAATACAAAATATATTAAAATAATGCTTAATTGTATTCCACGGCTTTGAGCTGTTGTATACAGTAACATTATGATAGTTCTGGGTCTAACCAAGAAGGGAGGTCATTGGGTCAGTGGTTGAAACTTCTGACTAAGAGAAACAAGTGAGTGTATTAACGTTCAAAGGTACCACTTTATTTTTCTTGTCAGGTCAACTCCAAAGTGCACTGATCCGTATCTTGGAAGAGGGCTTTACCGACAGAGTTTCAAATTACCTGCACTCTCCACGAATCGGCTGCCAGTTACCAACTAATCAGCTGCCTCGAAGACTGTTGCACGTGTCTCGTCAATTTCAAATGCATGCAAGCTGATTGCATGGTGCAGCTTGATCAGTCACATTCTGCTCACGTCACCCCATGTTTTGACATCAAGACCTGGGGTATTAAAAAAAACCTTGCTACCACATCCTCATCCTTTTTTGTTTATTCAGTGAAACCGTTCGTCCACGTTGTGGTTAATTGTCTCGTCAGCTTTATTACGGAACACTCTCTCTCTCTCTCTCTCTTTATCTCATTGCCTCACTGTCTCTCTCTCTCGCTTTGTATTCAGCAGGGCTACAATATTTGTCCAATGATGAGCCCCACTCAACAGTGTGTTAACTGAAATGGGAAGTGACAGACTCACTAAAGGAAAATCTCTGTGCCAAAGAAACAGATATTACTCCTTGCTCACAGATTACTGTACGTCCGGGTAGAGCTTGCTGCAAGCATGCAGACAGGCCTGAGATTGTATTGATCTGTGTCAAACTAATTTGATTGGAATGTAGACTTTTTATTGCAGCCTCCATGGCCTTTGTTATGGAGGTCAACTGGTAGGACGGGGTTGGCGGTGGTGTGATTTAAGGGAGACTATTGTGACACCACAGGTAAGAGTGAAATAGCAATTTGAAGAAATGCCCTTTACTGTCTTAATGTTATATTGTAACCTTTTGAAACATGGATGTCATTTTGGGGAGATTTCCAGTACTGGTGGGCTCGAGAGTGTGTCAGTAAGTGAGTGTTAGTGTAATGAAATTGATTTTGTCTCCCGACATCAAAACAGCACCAAATTGTTTGCCTTTGTCTTAAGGTCAATAAAATTTCGCCCAACCGACCAGAAAACTAACGTTAATATTATGGCCACTTTGAGCAAATAAAACTCTGGTAAACCATGACAAATGTTTACCATTTCTTTGATAAAACTTGTGTTATATTATTATTATTATTATTATTATTATTATTATTATTATTATTATTATTATTATTATTAAAAATAGCACTACAGTACATGACTAATAATAACCTCACTTGACTTCTTGTTACATTCCATGGAATTAAGTGTTTTGCCTTAGACATGAAGTACTGTATTATGAATATTTTCCACCTCTATATGTATTTAAAATAGTGCAGTATCTGCTTTGGGGGATATAACTGCATTATTGAGGTTCAGATATTCTAGCACTAGCTGCTGCAAACAAAAAAGAAAAATGGTACAGACACATTAATGTATTAGAAAAGGAGGACAGGCCAGTTTCATTACATTGTATAGATTTGTTGCCTTCATTGAGGTTGTCAATGGGATCAGAGCACAGTTGGGGATCTGATTGCATGACATATTGCTATCCACTATGGAGTGCTCAAATCACAATTATCTCACATACCTGGAGTGCAGCATGAAACCAATTATAGCTCCAACTGGGAAAAACCTACCACTTGCATTGAAGACTTATTGAGGATTCCAGCAGGCCTCTAGTATATTGCGTTGTGTTGCAGCAACAATTCAGTTACTACCGTTAGATCTCCACTTTCATCCCCAGAGAACCTTGCTGAGGGTAGTTCAATTGAATGTTGTCTTCCCAGGAGACATGGAGTATACCTGTTCTGGCCAGATAGGGATTTCTGTGGACACGGACACATCTTGTGTTTGCTGAGTGATAACGATTTTGGGGGGCGGGGGGGCAGCTGGTGCTATGGGTGAGTGGTTTGCCCTTGGCATGACTGGATGTAAAAGGTCAATGTGACACAATGTGGTTAGCAGGATCAGGAAGGGGCTAAGCCAATAGTACACCCATCAGGGATTGCCTGTGAAGGTCACATTTATATAAAAAAAAAAATAATAATAATTAAACATCTCTGTATAAGGATTTCTTAGTTATCTGTTGGCCCCGATTTTCAATGCCCTTTTCAGTTACAGTAACAATTAATAAATAATAAACAAGCAAACACAATGGAATCAAAATCAATTTCTTGACATGTTAATACATATTTCAGACTAATACTGTATGTTGAGCTACTGGCCTAGTTATTGTACATTTATACTGTTTAAGTGCACTGATTTCTACCATAAAATAAAAAGGCAGGGAAAATGAATGAACTGCAGTGGGGGTTATTTCTTCTCTTTATTACTGTTGTCACATATATTAATGCTGTGATGCAGAACTAGCTAAAAGGCTTTGCAGAATCAGATCATAAACTTAAGTAAACCCACTGACCACAAAATGCTGTATCAGTTTCATTTCAACCACGAAATGGAAAATTTTGAGTAATACATCTTACTTCTGACAACATAATTGATTTTCTATCGACGCACAACCCGGCTGATGTTATCCTAATTCTATTATTGAATTTCATGCCAGATATTGTCAGTGTATTTTTCTTTTTTTTTCTTTTTTATTTCCCTTGCTTTTCCTCATTCCATTTTTCAGTATAACCAAGTTTTTTTTGTTTGTTTGTTTTTTTTGTTTTAATGCATGGTTTTGTGCAGTTAAAAAAAAGCAATTTGAATGGCTTTAAAGAGCTTTGTTAATTGCAGGTCCATGGGATCACATGAAAGCTGATGTTATAGTAATTACATTTATCTGGTTTACATTTTATAAACAGTATGTCATTTTATCAGTTTTTGTTTTTGCTAATTCTCTAGGATCCATCTATAATACAGCTATAGTAAAATGATTTCTTTTTTGTTTTGTTTGCTACTAAATGGAAAGGTGTTGAATGGTAATTTGAGCACTAGTAAGGTAATTGAAGGAACATGTTGCAATATATATATATATATATATATATATATATATATATATATATATATATATATATATATATATATATATATATATACAGAATAATGCGGTATATAAATAATGTATCTCAATTGTAGAATACTGAATACCATGATGCCTGAAGTTTTAAATAGAATGAATTAACTATGTAGTCAATGACATCACTGACACATTTATATATTTAAATAGAAATGAGTGAGTGTAGTTACCATGGCATCAAACACCTATAAGTACCTCCAGGGTTTATTTTCAAACACACGTTCCCTTGGTAAAGGTGTGTTAAACATACCGAAACATTGGGTAGTTTTTTTTTAAATTTTTTATCACTATTTAACAAGGAATATAAAGTTGACATAGACAACGATAAGGCTGAGGACCACTTTCTCTCAAGTTCCAGGATTGTCGTTGTTGAACCCAGGCCAGTGAGTTCCTTGTTGGGGCTGTGCTTGGTCTCTTCCCCTAAAATCGGATAACAGATGCTCCTTTCCAACTCTCCCTAGCCACAAGCTCAGATTAGCACTCGTATCAGGAAAGCAGGCTATGTTTGCATTCGGAGTAGTTAATTTCCTGCTAAAAGGTGATAGTTTTGTTTAGCCTTTTT
>CM060259.1:35117631-35192631 GCA_030684275.1 Acipenser oxyrinchus oxyrinchus
TATGCATGCAATTGGAGGGGAATCATAGTAGAATTAGAAAGTAAGATGTCTTACTTATAAAAAAAAGACTACTTCAAAGAATCAGTCAAATTAAGACGTAATCAAATCAATGTTCATTGCATGCAGTAATTGGAAAGGTTTCAGCAGTTTGTAGATGAGTTTAAGTAATTTAGTATTGCATGTTCATTTATGTGCTTGATATACAGGACGTAACAAAAAAAAACAACGTTAAATTCAAGTTAGTTGAAAATAATTAGTGATTTAGTCATTTCTTAGTTCATAGTAATTATTAGTAATTTTCAAATAATTGTTTAATTTCGTAGAAGCAAAAGCAATTGAGATGTTTTATTAAACATGCTGTATTTAATAAAGAACACTTCTATATCACAACGTCGGATATGCATAGATTGAACAATGGGAAGGGGAAACATTTCTTTAAAGAAAGGGAGCAAAATCCAAAAGCACAGCAAGTTATTAAAAGGGCTACAAATTTGCATCCGACTTAATAGTGTCCAATGCATGCATGCATATATATATATATATATATATATATATATATATAAGAAATAATAATTAATCAGTGTGATGCCAAGAAGACAACTCATCCATCTGACTTGTGTCAATTAATTTTTACTTTCCCAACTCATTCTTTAAAATTGCAGTGCCTCATAGCTACCAATTAAAGAAAATGCCCTCCATTGAGTTCAAAATAAGGACGATTAAAGAACAAGTCTCCTAATCTTTATTGGCTGTTTTTGAAGACACAATAATATTTAAAGTTAGAATTATCAACGGTTATATTGCATGTATCCGTTTTCTCGAAATATCATATGATTAATCATCAGTACTTTTAGCTTACACTGTTTGGTTCTGTTCATCATTTATTTTTTCATATTCTTTTATCAATGCTTTGTTTGCTTTTAGTGCCAAAAAATGTTTTTTGAATTAATGAAACTAAAAACAGAATTGTTTGAATATGTCTTCTGATTTTTTTTTTTTATGCTGGGGAAGGTATTTTAGAAGATGTTTGCCTATCATCGTAAAATATGAAAAGTGGGGGAAAAAATGTCAGTTCACACTTCTAGGTAAAGCTGAGTCGTGGAAGTAGATCTGTAAGTAGATTAAAACACAAGGTAAAAAACGTTAGATAAGGCAGCTGTTTAACTAGATGAAAAAAAAGGCCATGCCAGCTTGGCATTGATGCAAAGCATTGAATGGATTATTTAAAAAGGGTGAAATTAATGCAAATCATGTTATTATAAATTGTAAATCCAAAAGTTGAAATGGGAGATATACAGTCAGGACTGAAATGTTCATATCTGTTTGTGATGTACAAAAATAGAGAAATGTATTATGTACATACATATGCAACTGTTTTTCAAGGTGAATATAAATGTTTTTTGTAAAAACCAGACCTTTCTCTTTTTTTTGTTTGTTTCTGCGCATTAGAAATAGTCTGTGAATCAGAACACAGCCAATTGACACTGATTGAGTGTTTTCTGTGACACATTTAAAGTAGGAGTTGAAACATGCATACAAATTTTGCAGAAAGAACAGCAAAATGCGAGACACTGCAGACCTAAGCAGAATGTCTGACTTAGATATAAGCCGCTTTGGATTATTTGCTCAAAATGTAGGTGGTTGAAAATTGTAAAGCTATCAAAAAAGCTTTGTATCATTTTGTCTCCAACACTTCTTGACAGGAAATATTTTTGCATCTCACTTTGCCAAAGAATTGGGTTAGAGATGAGTTGTTAAAAGAATATCTGTGTAAGTTGTTTGTTTTGTTGTTGGTTTTTAATAATGTTCAAGTAAGTTATTGCTGCTTAAGAATTGTATTAGAGTTGTTGATGTTTGTTTTAAAAAAACAAACAAATGTATGTAGGTGCCGGTTGACACAATGGTTTTATTTACTTGCCTTTCATGGCGTTTCCTCTCTAGAGTCCTGGGTTCAAATCCAACTCAGGTTACAAGTGAAATCAGTTTAGTGGTTTCAGCTTACACCCAGTGGAAATGAGTCTACTACAGTTTGGCACAAATGACAAACCATTGCTGTTCAATACATCATGTGCCCTTTTCACTCATGTTTCAGTAGCACCAGATTCACTAGCACCAAAAAAACCCTGCTTGATTCACATGTTAATAGTAGGAATAACATTGCTTTTTGTGATGTACTAATACCCGAGAAACCATATGGACGGCCAAGGCGAAATAAATCTTGTTTAATGCAGGCTTATCCCTGGGTTTAGTTTATTTCCCTGTTAAATAGCGCTGTGTGTGCAGTACATGAAAAGATGTGTAAAGCTGCTTGCAATAAAGAAAGTTTGTTTGCGGTAGACAGCTAGTGGTAGGCAGTTAAATATTACAACACTATTTAATACCCTATGAGGCAGGTATATATGATCAGCTTTGTCTTTGACTGGACAGCATAATATAAATATTTGAGTAACCTGAATAACAAAGAATGCACCGCGTACATACCTCATTCATTTTTGTTGTACTGTTTGCCAAAGATGATCCACAACCTGTGTACAACAAATACTCCCTGAAGAGCAGTGCTAATATTTTATTAAAATGGATGCATTTGAAGTGCACAGGTTAAAACAGTATACCCTACCAGTTATCCTTATGGCTGCATCGGTAAAATGTTGCATAATTCATATTCAGTTGCTTACATGGATGTCATATTAGCTGCAAATAACTGTTTTCCTTTGGAAACTGTTACCAGGGCACATACAACTACATTCCATTAAATGTAAATATTTTATGATTTTACTTCCAGTGCACTGAACAGGATCTGCAGCCTTTTAATATATATATATATATATATATATATATATATATATATATATATATATATATATATATATATATATATACACACATACACTGTGTACCATGTCTGGTGTACAGATTCCATATCCAGTAGGCACTGAAGCTCTCTAGAATGTGATTACAGCTTCCTGATTGCTCACAAATTGAGTCTTTCTGCAGCCTGACACTGATCCTGTGATAGTCTCCCCACTTAATCCTTACTAGCAATTTGCCTATAGAAGCAGCTAGCAGCAGGTGATTAGGGGGGTGTTGCCTGCAGCTTTTTACTTCTTCTGTAATGGCATGTTAGACAGGGGGTTAGTGGGGCCAGACGGTTTTTCTATTAAAGCAACACCTCCTACCATATGTGGCCGACTGTTAGCGAATAAAAAGATCCCAAAGACAAGTCTGCGGTTTGCACTATAACATAAAATCTGAGCAATGTAAGTAGTCTCTTTTCGCACTGCACATACTGCAGCAGGCACGGTACAAGATACTGAAGTATTTCTCTCGAGCAGAAAATCAACAGGATATGGGATTTCATTTTTGTTGTATGCTGTATATGTGTATGTGTGTCTAATTCTCTATATGGCTGAACCAATGATTTTTAAGCACAGTCTAATTAGTGTTTTTGTAATTTACAGTTGAAAGTCTTGGCATCCCACCAGATTACTCTTTTTACAAGAGCTCTAACGGGTGATGCAGCCATATGAGACTAAAGCTTTTTTTCCTTCCACTCTTTGTCACTTTGAAATGACACATTATTTAAAAATTAAAACACAGAGACAAAGTCAGGCTTGCACCGGGGCATTAACTCTTCATCAAAGCAAAATAATCTAATTGTAAGGATGTAAACTGCATCATCCCAAAAATATACAAGCCTGTATGGACCTTTATTATTATTATTTTGTTTAGTGATATTAATTATATTATATTATGGTGATCAATAAATCAGCTGAAAGATAATTATAAAGGATAAAAGATGGCAATATTTAGCTCCTCTGCTGTTTAGGTTATAGAGGCTTTTATGAGACATTGCAGGTGTTTACAATCACATAGACAGAAGTCTTGGGTTGTTAAGACACATTAATGGGTTGCTGCATGGTGATGTCAGTTTTGTCAGTAGGGAAGGTCTGATTTGAGAGTCATCCCTGCTAACAACCTGTGGAATCATCCTCTCTCTCTTTTTTTTTTTACATTGATTTTAATATAACCCAGCAGTGACCTAAACACGTTTTTTCTCTAAATTAAATGTTCTGGCTGCATGATCTCAATACATATTTCTCTATGGGAAGAACTGGCTTGAAGAATCTGTGAAACAATGTTAATAATCAGGATACCTGTTGAAAGCTCTATTAATACCATAGTCGAAATAATACATTTCTGATGTGCAGTAGTTCTGTGAATTCACAAGGAAAATCAGTCTAGTGATGTCTCCTACATGTGTCTCCACTACAATTCATATTGCATTACCAGATAAAACATTATCTCAGCTGTGCTGATGGAGTTTATTTGAATTTAAACCTGGTGCTTTGATGAATACTGTCCTATGAGTTATTAGGGCAGTGAGGGCAGTGACTTCAGTGACATGCTGTGACATGCTTTGATTTATGTTTTTTTTTTTTAATAAAGAGAACGATACAAAATAATAAGTGATTTACGCACGTTGAAAGCATCTTCTTTCTGTGCTGACGTTTTTTTCCAGCAGTAAATCCATCTGTGCTGTAGCCTGAGTTACTATGGGAATACATTTAAGGAGTCGCTGTTCGATCCATTCACTGTTTGCAGTCCTGTAATAACTCTTTAGTTTTCACTTGTCTCATTGCTGAAGGATACTTTGGGAAAATATAAATTAATTTGGAATAATTGGATCGCCTTAGCAATCTTTCTACCAGACACTGAGCTCTTATCTATACTACGAAATAGTAGATTACATCTCCCAGGCAGGTTCATTCAGAGTGGGCTGTCATGCAGATCTCATACAATAGTTACAAAAGCGTTGACGCTATGGGCCATTCTGAAGGAGCGAGAGGTGGTCATCATTTAGGAATGGTCCCCTTTCACGTCAGTGTTTTCCTAACTACCCATGGTGGCCCCACACTCTATTTGCTAGATTCTATGAGCTCAAACAGTGGCAAGCATTGGTGGGATGTCTATTCAAGCCAATGCTGTTTAGAAGTATACAATCTGGATTGGACTTTTAAATATGCTATACACTGGCAATAATACAATATTTTGGAGGGGTGGCATGTACTATTCTATGCTGTGGCTCTTTGTGATGTAACACGAAAATGTGAGTTAAAATATGGGAACAAATCCTAATTGAGATTCATTGTTTTGAGAAAAGAAAGGATGCCAACTATCTGTAACACAAGAATGACTTTTGTTATTAAAAAAAAAAGCATCAAAGAGAGGCAGCCTTCTATAATATCTGTCAGGAGATTACTGCTGCTACTCTCAGCTCCAAAAAGCCACTTTAATTTACTTATAGTGCTTGAAGCAACTAAGACGGTCCCTCTCAAATTTAGACATGGCGCAAAGCCAGTGTTTTTTTGCTTTGGTAGGACTCTGTGCATTTCAAGTGACAAAGATGAAAAGAAAAAAGCGTCATATTAGACAAATTACTTAAAAGCCACAAGCAGCCTGTTACACACTTTAAAAAAGTGTGCTCTCTGTAAAGCGCTTAGGATCTACTTTAATTGTCTTTATAGAATACATTTGTGCATGTCAATGTGACAGTTGATGGGGGAGCCTTATTGTATTTAAAATTATAGTCCTTCCATGAGATTCGCTGCAGGTTTCAAGTCTGACATCAGCTATTAATATACAAGTACATCTTGGCAGGTATAAATTTGAATACAGCAGAGCGATAATAACAAAAGAAGGAGAAAAGTTTGTATCTGCTTACTGTGATATATATATATATATATATATATATATATATATATATATATATATATATATATATATATATATATATATATATATATAACTGATGCTAAGCAGTTACATTAAACTATTTGGCCATTTTATTGGACATTAAGGGTGATGGAGTTTCCCCATTATTGTTGCATTTTAGAATATACCACATGCTAAGTTTTTAAAGGTGCCATAGTTATCAGCATTAGCTTAGAAATTTATAAAGTCATTTTTTAGAATCTTCAAAAGGCCAAGGCTTGTTGAATATTACTTTGGTTCCGCCACAGAGAATTTGATCAATCTAATGAATTCTGTTGCTGAATTTTCAAGCCAACCCATTAAAACTCTTTTAACATGCTAAAGTAAGCTTGTGAGAGCGTTTCCATTTCATCTTTATTGAGCGCAGGCAGAAGAACTCAATCCCTTCACACCACAGTGAGAGACTGTCAATAATTCAATAGGCGCAGCCTTGATGGGCCAAGGCCTAGATTAGACTTTAAACAGCGTCAAGCAGCTCGTCGAACTGTGTGATACCCTGTCAGAGTCCCAGGGATCTCTGCTTGTGTGAATTCCCATTCAGCTTCTTGATGCATTCCAGGGGCTATCAAGTACAAACCCAAGCTTTGCACAAGGGGGCCCAGGAAGAAGCACCTGCTTTGTTTTGTTACTTATAGGAGAGGGTTGAGGGGGCATTGCAGCAGAATTAAATCTTTAATCTCTGGTGTGTATGAACCTGATAACGATTCAGTCCTGCTCTGTATTAGATCCTTCTAGCAATTCTCAGGAATATACAGAATATCGATATGCTGTACTCCATTACTACCAATGCAGTTACATACCGTAGTAGCTAGTTAGTAATTACAATTAGATTTGTGATCAAGGCAGCAACACTTATCCATGTTAAACCCGGGAGCTGACGTCTTCTTAAAACATCTTCCGAAATGGAATTAATTATAATCCCAGTACTTACATACATTCCACTCTAAAGCATGCACTAAACCATCTACTTCTGCCTGCAGCTAGAAGGTCCTGACCATGTGTAGTCTTTGCAGATGGGTTCCATTGTGTTGGTATATACTGTGCTGTACAGTACCTGACTGTCTTAAACTTATTTTTTCTGCCCACGTAAGATTCCTCTACCTTATAGTCTTTAAACTAACTACAGGGGCCTGGTTTGAATACTGATATTCAGTCTATTATTTTAATGTTGCTTTTTGGGTTTCAGGTCTCAGTGCTGCGAGGTGTGTGTGTGATGCAATCTATGAGTGGGCAAGCACATTACGTAATTCTGTAAAAGAACAGAGCTTTTGGCTATGGTGTGACTTTTACAGACTATGCTTAGGGGACTGGAGGTTATAGACCTAATGTGCTCTTAAAGAAAGAAAGAATCAGAAGAGCTGTCATTGTATTTATGGGTGAAAAACAAAATTTACAGTCTTCCACCAACACAGTAGTTCAGCCTACAATAAAAGTGTTTTGAAAAGACCAGTTTAGCTTATTGCTGGCATTTACAATAACAATAAAAAATATGAAACAGTTTAGTAACAGTTCAGCAATGTCATGTGAGTAATGTCATGTACAGTACTCCACAAATTAAGTTTAGCATTATTTTACTGGCATAATAATAATAACCAGGATAAAATATGAAACACTCATAAAGGCGTGTTGACTGACTCGGTGCTCTAAAACAGGTTCACTGCTATTAACCGATTGTAATTTAAATCGCGCTCCTTTTAATGTAATGAGTTAATGTAATGAGTTTCAGCAGAGACATGGAGTGGTCACATGATGAATAAACTTGCAAAAAAAACGGACATGGTATGTCTTCTTAAATTACTATACACTTAAATGTGTATTTTCGACTAATGTGATGATTGCATTTTTACCGGTTTCAAAACGCTTGAGATGATTTCTGAAATGGTCGTTTTTTAAAAGGGAAAAATAAAACAAAACCGCCAGTGTGAGTATTGTGATTTTTAATTATGCTTACCGGAGTATTTATCCTTCTAAATAATGCAGGAAGATTGTGCTTCACTGATTTTAGTATTCAATTACACAACGAGTTAAAAACTGTAAAGTTCATGAGCAGCACCGAGCAGCACTCTCCACAGAGGCAGAATCGCCAGACGCCTGCTTCGCCCAACCTGTAGATTCGCTGGCGCCAGGGCGAGCTCTGCACTCATGTGACGTGCATTTTTACAGAGGGACATCAGAATCGGCTGCAATGTGCGCATTTTAGCCTTGGAGTGAACGCTGTTTCTAATCATTCCAAGTTATAATTAAAGAATTAATCCCCATACTTATACAACACTTTATTGTCCTTGGGAACCAGGCATTTTGCATAGCATTACAAGGCGCATAATTAATAAAGGATATCAAAAGGATTTACTATAGTTGAAAGGCAAAGGTATAGTATTATAACAGTCTTATAATGCTATAATGGAGGGAGTTTAGCGTGTATCTTGATATGGACTAATTCATTTTCCTTTCTCTACCAACAAGCATTTATGTTTCAATTAGAGTATTAAAAAAAAGTGAAAAAAGGTATTGTCTGTCAGCTATGAGCTTTATGATTGTATCAGTTCTTGTGTTTTCTTTAAGTCTCCCAATCTTCATGACTATTTGTTCTTTGGTTTGCTGAAGAAGAAAAAAAAAATGTGTTTATTCTAAACAAACCATTAAAAATAACCAAGCTAACATCCAAAACCAAATTGATTTAAGTATCCTGAGGCTGCGGTTTTGAGCATTATCTTTAATTCAGCACCGGCACCAGGAATGTAAATTTAAGGAAATAATATCAACTTTGGCAGAAGCATAGAGCTGTCTGTTTAGGGCTTGTGTATTGACAATGTTGGTTTGAAAAATGAACCTTGCTCACTGTACAAAATCGTTAGAGTTTTATGTTGGGCAAGTGTGATGCTCTCAAATGGCAAGGTGAGCGTGTATTAAAAAAGAAGGAAAAAATGGAGCGATCTCCCTCTCAAACTGCTTTCGCTCCAGGGCTGGTTTTAATGAGCCTGTCCCTAATGAGTTGTCCCTGCAACTAGCTTCAGGCCTAAACAGATGAGGCAGGGATTCTTCTAAATATTTGGTGGGATTTGTGCTGGTTTTCATTAGAAAGCCGGTGGTAGAGAAAAACTTTTTTTGTCAACTTTTACTACTCAAAATGATGCTCTGTAATATCAGCATGTAATGGAATCCTGACTCATTACTATTGTGTAAAGTGATCCAAAAGATTCCAGTGTGAGAACAAGGGGAAGAACATAGAAAAAAAGAAAGAACATCACACAGCAACTCTTTGTGTTCGTGGCTGATCTTTACAGACTGAGAGTCTTGTTTCTACATGAAGCGTTCAAGGAGCTTGTTATTCCCAGGTTGGCTAATCCGAAGCTCCCAAAGTGTTTTCTGTTTCACTCCTGTGGTTATGAACTCTGGATGCATTTGCTTTGCCATGTGTTTGACAGCAATTTAAATCGGGAGCATGCACTAGTTCCATTGACAGGTAACAGCAATAAAGTGTTGTTTTTTTGTTGTTTTTTTAACAAGGAGCCAAAAGACTTGACTGTGATTGTTGCAGCAACACACAATTAACTTTGTAGTTAAAATCCATTCTATGCATGAAGCATTATTTATCTTTGATTTTTTTTTACAGCATTAGCACGTCATTGATGTTTATTTATGGAAGTAAAATCAGTACTGCTATGCATATGGTATTGCTATGTTTTTTAATTTATATTTTCTCAAAATACTTGTTGCTAGCCTAATTAATCAGGACCATGTTTTTTCTCCAGGACTCCACCATGAGGTGACTTCACTGAACGTGAGCTATCCCAGTATGGCAATTCTTGTTGTAAGCTTGTAGGTTTTCCGCTTGGCCAGGTGCAAGGGCAGCTTCTGCTCCACTGCAGCTAGTGCTGTTTTAAAGATCGGCTTTGCGCCAAACTGTAAATTGTAATCCTTTTATGTTTCCTGACCCCTGCTTAGTTGAACCCTCGGCCCCGGTGATAACACTTTTTAATGCCTTCTTTTTCTTTTTCTCCCAATTCATGACACTGTGTAAGGTCAGGGATGTTGCATAACATTGTGGTTTAACACAGGCCCCTTCCCCATCTACATTGCATGCTGTTAAATCACTTTTAACGCAACTCGGGTACGGGTTTTATAGAATGCCTGTCCATCTGCCACATATCAATGTCTGTAACAGTTACGTTGAGAATTGGCTACAAGATATTAACTTTAACTAAAGCCCTTCCTCGGTGTGGGTGAATAAAAGGTTTTTTTACATAGTGTCTTACTACTTTTCTTTACAAAAAAAACAAAAAACTAATGAACTATGCTCAACGAACATTCCAGGACTGCTAGTGTATATAATGTCTGAGTAACAGGGGCACCTTTTGAAGATTGAAGTACTGGTTTGTATTGAGTTTAGCTCGTTGGAATCCTGCTCTTGACAGTTCAATTATGAGCAGCACACATTACTATATAACCATCACCAATAATACAACGTTGTATTATGCAGGATGTGCTGAATACTTATTTCCCAGAACTCAACTGAGGCCACCGGCCGGCCATCTTACTAATTTCCCAATTCCCTAATCTAATATAACTCTGGGGTTTGCAGGGGTTCATTTAAGCGAAAGAAGCTGTTCTGTTATTGTTACATGTGCCAGCAGCAATCTGTACCGCCTGGGTAAGAATAAAAGCAGCCTGTGCTACTGCAGAGGGGTAAAGAAAAGCACTGTATTCTATTACTGAACGCAATATAATTCAGCAGTGGTCAGAAAGCAATTGGAAAAGCTGAGGAATAGTCGGCAGATATATTTGTACTGAAATGTCAGGCCGTAATGAAACAGGGAGAAGTGTACTTTATTCCTGATAGCGTGTATGTGTGCCTGCCACTGATCTGAGTTGAGCTGCAAGCAGATGGCAGCAGTAAATATGTATATAAATAACACCCAGGATGAAATGTCATGTTGTTGACGGGCTTGGGGAAAAACATACTTTGTAATGTTATAAGTTCACATTGTAGAAAAAATAATAATCTAACTTGCTCTAAAGGTGTAGCGAACCTTTGTTTTTATTAGTTGTGTTTTACATAAGAGAGTAAGTTGTAACTGTACCTGTAGAAGTCCATGGTGATAATGTCATCTCTATAGATGTACAAAAATATATATATTTAAAAAAAAAATACCCCACATTTAATAATTTCACAATGGCATTTAATAATTTCTGTTTTGCTGCCCAAGCTACAGTGGATAATTTGCTTGCATGCTTGGTAGCAAGCAGGCACTGTAGAAAGTGTAGACTGTAGAATGTTGCAAGTTCAATCAAAGGGCTTCTAAATAATGGTCCACCTGTAATAGTGCTACTTGGATCTACATTAGATTAAACTTGCCCACTTACGGGTTACAAGAACCATTTTTATTGACTCTGAGACTTTAAAACTGATGCCATGAAGATCATTACCACAGCTGTGATTGGTTAATGGAATGAAGTTGCCTTGGAAACAGTAGAGCACTTAGTAATGCTTGGGTTAACATCATAACATGGACAGACATTGGTTCTGTACATGTAACAAAAGGCTTACATAGGCAGACAAATAAGTAATATCTACTTTAAAAAGCAGCAAATCTCTATGACATGTCCTATGCTCTCTCAAATTTCCTTTTTATTATTATTATTATTATTATTATTATTATTATTATTATTATTATTTATTTCTTAGTAGACGCCCTTATCCAGGGCGACTTATAATTGTTACAAGATATCACATTATTTTTACATACAATTACCCATTTATACAGTTGGGTTTTTACTGGAGCAATCTAGGTAAAGTACCTTGCTCATGGGAACAGCAGCAGTGTCCCCTATCTGGGATTGAACCCACGACCCTCCGGTCAAGAGTCCAGAGCCCTCTTTATAGATCAGAAAGTTGATTTGTAGGATGTTCATTATTAAATGCATGTGCAATGACTTCATCAAAGCATGTTTGGCTTCTATTTAGATAGGCTTAAGAGCTGGCGTGCCTCACGTTTAACATTTTCTCAAAATCCACTGGCTGAGACCGAGAGAGCACTTTGACAATTAGAGCAAAAAAAAAAACAGCACAGACAGTGTGTGCGAGTGCAGTCATTTCAGTGCGTATGGTTTATTGATGTATCACTTTGCTGATGTGCTCGGATCAACTGCAGGGTAAACACTGAGCACTTTGCTGAAGAGCTGAAAGCAAAGATGTCCTATTACACTACAGCCTAAGCGGAACTGAGAACGGCCGAGTGCTCTGTGCATCCCAAATATTTATGAGATGCCAGTATCCAAGTTTTTCTGCTGCTTGCATGCTACTCAAGTGCCACCTTTTCTGCGTCAGATTCTAAGAGGTTCGATGCCAGAGCATGTTAGAGGCCATTTATTTCAGAGGTGTCTCTGTTGGTGTCTTCTCTGTTTTGAAGGTACATCATCCTGGCAGACATATCAAACTTTTAGCAGCGTTTCCCTTAAAACAGTTTCCTCCAAATTCGCAGTCTGAAGCATTTATACGAATTAGGAAAAAAGTAATTTCACCAGTGGGGATCTTTTATATCTAATGTGGGTTTAATGGCACCCCATATATCTGTTAAATATTATTATAGTAATTAGTCATAAAGATGTAATATGGTTAATAATGCGTTTGCTGTTATTTTATGATAAAAAATTGGTTTTCTTTTAAGTATAATACATAAAAATAAGTCGTACCAGGAACCAGACTTGTATTCTAATTAGATGTAAGTGTGCTGTGTAAGCCTGGGTGAATTTAACCATGAATGAGACCCAGGCAGAATTTGCTGGCCCTTCCCATACCATAGGCAAAGTCTGGGCTGATGTAATTGCCTAGTTTAGCTAAAGGCTCTGAGACATTCAGATTGAAGGCAATGGAGACTCCTAAAGGGATTCAGCATTAACAACTGAGCCAGGGTTAACAAACCCAAAGAGCACTACAGTTCATATATCCAGCAATTAAAAGGACACGTCATTGCCGAATCCAATTCTGTTCTGGTACTTTATGCAAGTAAACAAACCAAAAATAAGCCAAAGCACTATTGTTGATGCTGCCAAAGTAAAAAGCAAACAGTATTGTAATTAACGTAGTGTAATTGCACTGGAGTGAAATACTGTAGCACTACATTTTATGAGGTAAGTACTTCAGTTTGTTTTTGTCCTGTAGTTTTTTGTTTAGGTTTGTTTATCCTGTAACTTTTAATGTTACGGCCAATATAGCGTGCGATTTTTATGTTTTCGTATCTCAATTATTATTATTTTGTATTCATTCTGCAGGTGAAGCACAGTTAGTTGTATGTTTTAATTAAGCACCATTGTGTTCCAGTAGCTAGTTAAATGGAGGGTACAGTCCATTTCAATATAAAGAATGCTAGTCTAAAAGTGATTGGCTGTGCTTTACTCCCATACAAATGGGCAATAAAAGCCACCTGTCTGCAAAAGTCCCATTCTCCCATTGCTAGGGTGCCTTCATAGACTGCCTTTAAAATGAGCTCCTGCACTAATCTAAAACAGTGACTCATATACCTGCTATAGTATATCTGTACATACACAAAGAATAATAATAATGCATAATATATCAAATTTATATAGAAAATTCCTTAACTACTGACAACCAGCTGGGGAGAACTGCACATAAAGAAAGAAGGTAACTTACTGTAACCATACAGATTACTTTTGAAATCCATGTACATTTACCCTGCACAGTATAAATGTACAGAAAAAAAAATACAATACTTGCTTCCAGGCTTGAGGTTTATTGGCTCATAGGAATCCTTATTAGGATGGCTGGTTTCACATCCCCCTGTTATTTTAGGGTCCTTTTCAATTTCCCTGTTTCACCCATAGGCAAAACTTGAACAAGGGAATACAAGGGGAACTGATATACTAAGCTGGGCTCTACAACAGAGAGTGTCACTTGATAACACCTTGGCAAATCAGTGAAAAGGGAGCCAGGGACTGTTCTCACAATACTATTTTATAACTTGGGAAATGATCTGCCACCAGAACCCCTGAGGACCGCTTAAAATGGGCTTGGCGGTTTACAGCAGTTTAGAGAAAACACCTAGGGAATGATGCTGGACCAGATAGCTGAAATCCCTGATAACCTCCAAGCAAACCCCCAGGGTTATATATAACATACATTTCATTTTAGACCCATTTCACGCTTCTCGTTTTCACTGAGCTGCCACTGAGCATATCCAATGGGATTTAAACCATAAGCCCACAATCAGCACATGCCCGTTTGGGGATAACTCCAACAAAGACACAAGGAAGTGTAGGAAAGAAATTCTAAATAGGGATCATTCTATCAATCAAGATGCACTGCTTCTTCAAACATGACAGTGGCACACCCAAGGCATCATGTCCTTACAGTTAGTCATACAGATGGATGCAAAGATGTCTGGTATGTGGTATAGTAAAGGGCTCTGTTGAAAGACCAATTTGAATACAATAAAGAGTTGTTGATGTCAGTACTCAAGACGATTAATTAATTTTGGCTGAACAGTAGACCTTAATTTTTTTTTTTTTAAAGAAATTTTATTTTGAAAATATTAACAAATCATGATCTGGACAACAAAGATCTGTCAAAGTCGTACATGTAATTGAAAATGAATGGAAAGATGGATGGGCATTTTCATATTGCAGGACTTGCTTTATGAAGGTGTACCATGACTATGTCATAGTTAAACTGTGATTTACTATGCTGCACCGTATCTGAATTGTGACATGTTTTTAATTTCATTGTTTGTTTGTTTTTTGTTTTTTTGTTGTACTAGGCTTTACAAAAAAATAAATATTTTCCAAGATGTCCCACAATTCTGATGTGTTTTTGCAGTTAGATTACAATGAGAGCAGTTTGGCGAAAGCGTGGATGGTTTCCTGATCACAGTTAACCTGCCTCTGCCAGCAATGTCATGCCGTGGATACTAGTTTTCAGTTACGCTGCTTTGGTACCTGTTCATTTAACATACAGCAGCAAAAACAATCCTATCAAAACTGTGAAACTGAGGCCCCCTTAATTCTTAAGGATTAGATTACTTCGGGGAGCATATTCCCTCTCTCAGTCTGGCAAGAAGCTTTAACCATGCATATCACAGGCCTCTCAGTTGCTAGTGGTAACCAGCATTTAGAGTTCAGTTATTTAGAACTGCACATGTAAACCCATGCAAACTTATATTAGATTACTAAGAAAGTGTAGGACCAATTACTGGCAGCAATGGAAGAAGGGTGGAATCTACATAGCAGACATTACACAAAAGTAATATTTCTTATTATTTGTGTAACAAAATCCCCGATGTTGACAGACTACTTTTTTTTTTTTTTTTTTTTAAAGAAGCCAACAGAGATGCGAGTGTGTCTCTCAGCTCTGCGATAGATGAAGGTGCATCTGTATTGGGTTTGTTCTCTTCCTAGTTTACATGTTTGGTTGCTCCTGCAATCAATACACCTGGTTATGTTTTTTTTTTTTTTTTTTTTTTTTTCCGAAACACACTTCATAACATTTGTCATGACATGGTCATAGATTCCACAACATCTGCTTTACAATTCCAGTCCTCTTTTTTATTTATTTTTTTTTTACTTGCAGTAAAAATAGCGCACAGTTTGTGATCAAAGAATTGTATTATCTGGGCTGTTCAGCTATCTATTGATCTGCCCATAAAATATAGCTGGTACTATTTAAGGGAGATGGAAGGAATTTAGGGGGTCGGCTTCAAAGCAGAAAATGGTTCCACTTAAAGCCACTGACCTATAAAAAAAACCTGCAATATATAGTAAACCATTCTGCTGTTTGTAAGACATAGTACAGACAGTACAGCTAGAGCAAATGACATGTTTTCAAGGGCAGGCAGAGGATATGTGATAAATGTCCTATTAACACATTACAGGGGCGCTGAGTTTTAAAGTCACCAGGATGTGATGGCTGAAAGTGATATAAAAAGTGAATCTAAACACGAAGAAGGATACATTGGCTAAGATAACTGTGATATAGAATACCTGTACAAAGTTACTCTTTAAGAGAGCATCAGAGATCTGTTTTTAGAATAATTTCTGCGCTCCCAGATTTCAGTGTATGCGTTAAAGAACTGAGATACAAATAGATGTACAACAGAATTGCCACAGTGGTTAACGTAAGTGTTGTCATGATTTGTCACTGTACATCAATCACTCAACCTGACTGGTAAAAGCTACAGATAATTAATTAAAAAAACAGAATGGTGAAGTAAGTTCAACAATTTCTTAATTAGTTGTCCAAATTCATAATGGCTAATTAGCACCACACAAAAAACAACCATCAATCACAATCCCCTTGTCAGCTCAATAAACATTTTCTGAAGGTCCTGTTATGAAACTGTAAACAGTTAGAAAAGCTAATTAAACAAGTCATCAGCACTTTATTATTTTAGTGTATTGCACAGAGGCACCTATTCTACTTATGGTCTTTGCTCTGTTTGTAACCGCTAAATCCCTCAAGTTGGGCTTCCAAAGGCTGTTTTTTTTAAGTTCTAGTAGTGCTTCATGTGTAATTGGTGCCTCTTAAAATGAAACATTACCAACAAACCCAGTAGTCCTTGCTTGCATAAAATCTAAAAATAAAAGTATATGAATTTTTTTTTTTTAATTTCCTTCCTCTGAAAAAGATTTTTTTGCTGTTGGATTATTATTTTTTTATTTTTTTAAATTTAAAATGTGTTTTTTGGTTCACTAAACTGTTCAATCCCAACCTTTGCCTCGGGATCTCTTACAGCATTCTGTTTATTCCACTCCAGCCTGCCTGACTGACTGAATCCCACATGATAAAACCAACTCAGTGAGTTTGACAGTTTCCAGGCCATCTCCATATGGCAGGGACAGTGCTGCTGCCGATCTGTCAGTCAGGGTCCGGTGAATTGCTCTCACCTTATTAAAATGGCAGCGGCTACATGCAAGTGCAGTGCACGGGGGGCTTGTATTCATTTTATTGGCCCGCTCCTGGGACTAAACCTAAGCCCACAGTTTAGAAATTAGACCAAAACAATGACTTAAAATGACCTTGCTTTATGACTCTTTCAGTAATGAGTGGTGCTGTGAAGTTTAGGAGGCTGGCTGGTTTTACTTGGGTAATAAAGCGTCAGTTGGAAAGAAAATACACTGCAAGATCAGAATTAGCAGGGCTTACACAGAGAGCTGTATTCTTAGCCCTTCAGTGCAGTATAACATGAACATAAAGCAGGTTTGTTCCACTTGAACTGAAAGAGTGGCTGCTGATCTGCAGATGCCCTGCACTCCTAATGAACTTGTTTTTGTTTCATGCAGTCGTGGTCCCAGAACTGATGTCTTTGCCGTTTGTGGGAACAGCTACCATAGATGGGTTCGACTCAACAACAGTTTAAACCCCTGCTCCTCTTGTCAGTGCCTCTCCTGTAAATTGGGGATGGGACTAGGACTAGAATAAGGGACTACAACGAATTACAAATACGATAAATAAGTCGTATTTGTCTGCAGTTCTTTTCTTGGATTTGGAAAGTGGCTTTAATAGTTTATTTGGAGTGGGTTAAAAGTAACATACTTTTACACTGAAATAGATATATACAAAGATATGATTACATATCTGCATCTTTGTGTGATCCTACGATGAGACTTTTCTCTTGTATTAGACTTGACTTTACAGGATTGGTGTCTGTTACAGTATACAGCGTAATCCAGATCAGCACTTAATTCTAATTAAACTGCTTTGGCACAGCTTTATATCAAGCAAGCCACTAACAGACCAGATCTGTTTGCTGCCATTTTGTTTTAATTCCCTTGACCTAAGATCACAGCTGTCATTTGGATAAACAAACAAAGTAGTTGTTATTGTAGAAAGCACTACTCAAAGCCGCAAATTGAAGCATTCTGTCTGAGTGCTATACCTGTAGTTTGCAGATTACCATTTGGGGGCAATTTTGCTAATTAAGGTAATGCAGGCAAAGCTGTAGCTCGACCTGCATTGTGATATAACTTTAACTTGTGCTGTCTGAAGGAAAGGGCATGCTTGCTCACTCGTTGGGTGGAAGGGAAGGGCTATTCAGCCTCTAGTTTGCTAGAAGCCATGTAAGCAAGATTTTTAAATTGTTTCATTAAAGAAACGCTGCGACAGGAGGGAGACCGTTGCGAGGCCAGAGCGCTAATCCGCTTGCTTTGCACAGTGTCCCCATGTGATTGTGATTGATGAACTGATTCCACTTTACATCTTCATTTGCATCACACGCTAATACCTGCAGGCAGAGGTGCTCTGTATTACCAGATGAGAACTCCCTGCTAATGCAGGCTAATATGGTAATGGGATGGAGACAAGGTGAGGAGCTGTGCAGCCCATCAGCAGGACTCACCTGTTAAGTGAGCGTTGTTTGTAAGTTCTTATTGGCAGTGCTTCACATCCCAAGAGTTTTTTTTAAAGGTTGCACTGAACTTTTTTAACCTGCTGCTGATAAACTGAAAACAAAGTAAACAAGTGCTCACTGTCAGTTTAAGATTTGGTTTACCTTTTAACCAGTACCGAAAGCTTGTTAGAATTGACAATTATATGATTATAAAAAGGGTTCCACAGGTAAACAAACTATATAGGTACATGTTAATACATCTGCCTGGTTTTATTGCAACAAAGTGCCTCTTTAAGCCCCTTAAAATACTGTTTATTGTTGGTTCATCTGGTAGACACCTGCTGAGAGAAATCCCAGCCTGATGATTTTCTGCAGCTGTTGGCCAGGAAGGCTGTGACATTTCACCCTTGCATCTGTGGGGAAGTTAAGAGAAGCCAGTCCATCTGGAGCAAACCCTTCTCAGTTCAAGTTTATTTAGGCTTTTTCAATGTTTTTCAATTTTGTGTACAGCATGGTCTAAAAAATCTGTCATGAATGTATTGTATGCATCTGTGTGAAGGATTGTTATTTAACATCTCCAAAGGGTGAGATTTGGGTTCAGTTTGGTACATGACCTACTATTCAAAACCATTTAGTCTTTGTAGCACTAGACAGGGGTGATGGCAGTAGCCTTCTTTTATACCTACCACAGACAAGCTGAGTGTTGCCAATATATTCTGATTTCCCCCAAAAAAACATTTATTACATTTAAACACATGAAAACTCCACTGGTGTCCAAAACAACACATATGTTAATGTTTCAGATACACACTAAAAGATGCATCACTTTATTCAGCACATTCATAGATGTAATGATCTCATCAGTTGGTAGTAGCAATCAGATTAGATTTAAACGTTTGTTGTTTGTTTTATAAATTATGTATGCACTACACAGTTCTTAGTTTCTTTTAAAACAGTTTTCAAGTTAAGTTGTTTTTTTGTTGTAAGTTTCAAATGTTAGTATCTGTAGGTCCATAGCGGTAGGCTGACGCCAAACTGGACTAGTTTTCAAATAAACTTATTCATGTAGGATCTGTAATGCACTGAGCAGAATGTCTTCCATATACTGACCTGGATTACTTTACCACTGTTCTATGTAAACAGTACAGTAACATTGGAGGACTGGTATTGGGCATAATTTTTGCAACTCCTCTGGTACTAGGAAATAGAATGAGCGCTTTTCCAGGTGTGTGTGTGTGTGTGTGTGTTTGTGTGTGTGTGTGTATATACTGTATATATAACAAGCAGTCTGTCAGTTCTGACCCATTTTATTTATATTACATGTATATCTTACAGAACAAATGGCCATTGTTGCCTTCCAAATTAATCAAGTCAATAAGCTAAGCCCTTGGGTTGCATAAATATTTTGACTTAATTTGCTTCTAAATTGAAAGCAAAAATAAATAAATACAAAAGCAGGACAGGCTTGCTGTGAAATTAGTTAGCATGTGCAAGTATGCTAAGGAGACACACACACACACACACGTTTGTATTCCTGTATTTGTGGGGACTTCTCATTGACTCTCACTATATTTTACTCTTTGTAACTCCAGTCAGAGAAAACTCCACAGAGGGTGAAAGTCAACAACAAATTACATATTTTGGCACTTTTTTTTTTTTTTGGAAGGCATATTTAGTTCTTAAAGGTGTTTTACAAAGTGAGTTACTATCTTTGTGGGGACATTTTCTCAAATGTTGTCCCCACATTGGTAGTAATACATTCCCACACGCACACACACACCTTACTTTTGACAGTGCAAGATGCAGCCAAGATGTTTCATTACCATATTATTCTAAATGTCTGGGCCACTGGTGCTCAGTATACAGTAGTATCTGGTAGCTAGACAAAGGGGACTGGCCTGCTGTAATTAATGGGGCGAGGTCTACTGAGGAAAGGGAGGGAAATAAAAAAGCGAGAAAACAGAGTCCCATCTGGATTAGGTTTGGGGCGGTCAGATGTAGAGAGTGGGAGGTCAGTAAATGTTTGCATTAGCTCCCCCTCCTTCAACACCCCTCCCCCCTCCCTTCGCTATCCACACTCACTCTACACACAACACTGAACACACGCCCTCATCCATAATTGATGCTTGCTTTGGGCAGATGCTGCAGGGGCTGGGACCAGAGCAGCTGCTAAGTTTATGGAGGAAAAAGGGAGCAAGATGGTGCAGCAGGTATTATCTTTCCCTGTTATTTTGCTTACGAAGCATGTGTTCTTTTATTTGGTTTTCTTTCTCAGCGGCCAGGTAGTGAAGGGAAAGCCTTGTGTAAGCCACTGAGAAAGAGGGAGCCCCTTGTACAACCCTTTCATGCTGAATTATTAACAGCTGTTTTTTTGCGCACGCTCTCTCTCTCTCTCTCTACTGTAATTCTTAGTGTTCTTTTTTGGGGGTTCAGGCACGGCTGCAGCTGTAACGTTCTGCAGGTTTTTCTGTTGTTTTTACTCATGCTATAACTTCTTGTGATGACAAGGGGGTTTGTAATGTAGCTACATCCTTTTTGTATAGAAATGCATTGTAAATAGTTTCACCAAACAAACAGCTAATTCGTTTTGCAAGGGTTTACCTTACATGCCAAGGTGTTGACTTGTAATATTAGAAGGGATTTTTTTGTTGTTTGTTTCGTATGCTAAAGGCTCACAGTTTTTAAAGACTAATCTTTTTGTTTCTATTTTGTATTCTTCTTGGCATCAAAAAACTAACTAACTGACAAGCTTTTTAATTAGATCCATTTTGTGTTTTGTGCCTTTATTGCCTGTCAGGGAAATCTTTAAAAGTGGTCTTCAAACAATGTTGCCCTGTTACTGAGATGAAAACGACTTGCTCAGGGGCCTTAAGTGGTGAAGGAGCTTTTATGAACCTCGTCGTCATTAGTGACAACTTGTTTTTATTGTTTTGCCTCTAAAATGTGTTGCATCGTCTCTGACCTATATCGAATGAAGGTATGTTTCCTTGAGGTTTTATTTCAGCTTGCCTTAAAGCTGAAAGCAATAAACTAGTGGATTTTATACACTGCCACGTAAAGCATATTTTGGAGTTCAAAATGTGGTTTTGATTAGATTTCAGGCCAAGCCATTTAGGAAAGCCTGACTGTCTGCCATCCTTTGTTCTTCCCTCGTTTGCCAACAACTATTTTATAAGAGTTTCCAGCTTAAGGAATATAATGACATCAGAATAACAGTCCCTATAGAGTCAGGTCATTGGGACTTCACACCGTGCACACTGCTCTGATAAATTAGTCCTGATCCCCCCCCCCCCCAAAACAGAGGGAAAAAGAATGAAAAAACATTTACATACAGTACAAAGCGTGGAAGAGTTCAGCATTCTTAATTAAATATTAGTGTTAATTATCACAAAGTGTGCTTGCTTAGGATTATTAATGAAGGCCAGTGCTAGTGTTGATGGTGTTAATGAGAAACAGCACGCTCTGTATAACATCTGTTTAAGAACTCAGGTAAAGCAGCAGGGAGCTTTTACAAGGCTCTGTTTACCCCAGCAATATACAGCGCTTTCTCCTGCAGTCTGTCTGCGTAAATGGTTTTTAATTCATCTTTAAAACCATTGTATTTGTAGTGGATTTTAAAATGTGTCTTGACTTCTAAGTTCTTGTCATGCCATTAATTTGCCCGGTAGAGAGCAGATGCAGAAAAACAGACAAAAGAAAAGAAGAAAGAAAATAAGAGCTACACTTCCAATCTTGCTTAGCAATTTCCTCTAAGTCTGGTCTGCCAGATTGTTGTGGTTTTCAGGATTTCTTGGGAGTGCTGCTTGCTTTGTGAGCTTCCCTTTCTGATGACAGTCCAAGTTGCTGAATAAGACCAGCAACTTCAGCGCACTTTTTTATGTGTCATCTTGTTGTCATTGAATTTTATTAAGGATATAATTTGTTTTGTTTTCATTACTGTAGATTAGCAGTGCTTTAAATTTAATCTACTGTAGCATTAAACTGTACTAGAAACATTTAACCGCATCTGAATTTTTAAATCCATACTAATACACTGCAGATGCATGTTGAATGTGACAGCATTTTATAAATAAATAAATAAACAACAAGAGATTTTGCTAATTTAATAAGAAATGATCTTTTAAAAAAAGTAATACCGGTACAACGCGAAATAGAACCAAATGCATTTAAAAAAAAAAACCTTAATGGCATAAATGTGTTTGTACTAGTTTACTGCCATTTGAATCAAGTACGCTTGTGGTGGATTTCAGCTTTAAACTTTGATACACTTACACTAAGGGTGGAGAAAGATGTGCCTATATACAGAAATCTGATTTATCTCTCAGTATGTCTGTAGATATGTTTATCTGTCAATATATTTACACCCATACCATGTTATATACAGTATCTGATATGTGTCTCTCTGTTACTCATTTGTACCTGTGGTAAACACTGTGTTGTTTAAAAAAGACATTGGTTTTTGTATTCCTTTCTACTGCTGCTAAATCTGTCTCTTATCTTGTTTTTTTTTTCTTCTCTGTAGGGTAATCAGGACGCCACAGCACCTCCTGACACGATGGCACAGCCTTATGCTTCAGCCCAGTTCGCACCCCCCCAGAACGGAATCCCTGCCGAGTACACAGCTCCACACCCCCATCCCGCGCCAGACTACACAGGCCAGACTACAGTCCCTGAGCACACACTAAACATGTACCCTCCCGCCCAGACGCACACTGAACAGAGTGGCCCCGACGCAAACACACAGACTGTCTCTGGCACTGCCACAGTAAGTACCCTATCGGCTTTTAAACAGTGACATTTTACATATACAGTATAAAGAATTTTATATAACAATCACATTGTAGAAATAGAGGTGGAGAAATTAGTTAATGCTCAGTCCTTTCCCTGGATTGACCTGGTCTTAGGTCACCTGGTCCTGTTTGATATCCAAACTCACATGGTGGAGTTTTACTGCTGTTACCATAGATTTGCCCTCTTGCCCAAGTTGAGAAAAGTCATATCTGCTACTTTTGTGGACTTGAAGGATCCACCAGTCGTTGTCAATGAAAACCAGGGATGCCCTGGACAAAATTAGACAGACAAATTCACTTCAATAGCAAATTTCCTGCTTTAAAAATGGCTCTCCATCAGAGAGATTATGAAACAGGCATGTGTGTATAAAAACAAACGTTATCAAAACCAGCTGTATAGCCTTAGAATGTGTTTAATTTTGTTTTTATTTTTTAAACAAATTTTTTTTTAAAAAAAGCGAAGTATTTTATATTATATTTCTTTAGAGTAAATGAGTACAGTAACTGATTCCAGTGGTTAGACATCTGGCCAATAGAATTATGGGTCACTGGGCATTAGAGACCATTATATCATATGGGCTGAGACCAAAGTTCATTACATTTGTGGCTTTAGTTTGGAACTGGTAAGAACAGTTTGCAGCATCAGCTAAAAACTGTCAGCCATTCATAAGTACATGACCCCATGGGGGTTGTACAGTCTCTCAAACTGTATGTATCTCCTTGCACAAGGGCAGTGAGGGGTCAGCAGTTTGTATGAGCAGTGGAATATAATAATGCTCAGGGAACTGTCATGTTTCTTTCAATAAACATTCCTAAACTAGAGAATAAATTATTTGGAAACCTAAAAAAACCCAAGAAAATTAAACTTGGCGTTTTAAGTTCTAAGTAATCAGTTTTTGGCAATGTGAGATGAGGAATGAAAAACATATTTATGCCAAATCAAAAGAGTCATTATATATAGTAAGATACACCTGAACTGAATTCTTGTGGTTATCATGTCCCAAGAATTTCTTGATGGAATTACAGCCTTATTATGTACAGCACTGTTGGGTGTAAATTGTTCCTTATAATAAACCAAACACTGCTGTGTTGGGAATTTAGCCCTCTCTGACAACCCTAAATCAATATTTTTAAATTAAAAAAAAAAAAACATGCTGTTTGGGTGTTTGGTCAGAAACTACCGTGCGCTTCCCTCATACCAGATAGAATGACTCATTCATCCTCATTCATGAGCACACTAATCATGATGAATGACCCTTGTGAGTAAACTGATGTGAGCTTGGTGCTGCCCTGAGGTCAGGGGTCAGGCAGGGTAAGCTCTCTTGTAATGAGCAGCAATAGAAGTCTACTTCTGATTTAATTTCTTTTGACTTCCCGTTGAGTGCCTCTTAGAATCATGGTCCACGTATTCTCATTCTGCAGTTTAGTGTAGCTGTGAGCAATTTAGAGGTGGCCATTTTAAACCATGGTTTTCAGTTCTTATTCTGGACACAGTACAATATATCTGTCAGCATTTTTGCAAGTTAAGAGCTTAGTATCCTTTGATGTTAACATTAAAACAGGGGTCAGCACAATAAAGGACCATTAGAAACTGAGTTTGAAGCTTGGTTCTTTAGGAACTGCTGGCAAGAAGACTGCTGCCGCCAGCAGTAGAAGCCCATTAAAACTCAGTGTTTGAAATGTGTCCCAGACTAAACTGACAAGCAGCGAGGGAGCAAAAAGGAATAAAGACAGTTGACCCTCTATTCAAGCTAAATAAGGGGATCACCAGTGGACTATAAAAACTCACTTCTCAGCTTTTGTTGACACGTGGCGTCAGATTACAATACATTTCAAAACTAAGCACGCCATTGAATGGGATTTAAGCCATCTTGTTCTGTTCTGTACACTGTCCTGTTTGAACAGGAACCTTTGAATTTGCCAGTTCTGTTTGCGGAGCACTCCCACCTCCTAATAAGGGTCCTGACCCTTAACCTCTGACAGCAGGCCAGGTCAATCCAGGGAAAGCCACTTTCATTTGACAGCTGGCCAGTGCTGAAGGTTAATAATACAGGAACAAAAACAACAGTGGCAACACGTTAGAGTGTTTTTAGCTCAATGCTTCACCACAGTTTGGGTGAAATGTTCTTTGTCTATCGGCTTCCAAAATCTTTTAACTCTTGTAACCATGATATAAGGAGTAAATATGATTTGATTGGTCTCTCTTTTAGTGTTTTAAAAATGATCTCTGTAAATTGTTTAGGGCTTCATGTAAATGTTTTGATCCTGATTAAGGATCCATACACGCTCAGGTGAAATGTCCTTTGCTTATGACTCCTAAAATGATTAAGACAGTACCACACATTGTGTTGTTTTATTGTATGTTTGTTGACAGGACCCCCTTGTAAATGAGATCTAGGTCTCAATGGGTTACATTCCTGTATAAATAAATACATTAAAAATTAAAAAGTTTAATTTTGTACAGCAGGGACAACAAAGTAAATCAGGATTGAATGCAAAGCGTCTGTAAAATAGTGAGTCAAAAACTAGTCCTGTTACTTGTCACCAGGAAGATGTGTCTGTGAAGATGCAGAGGAGTCTGGTCTACTGTATGCTATGTACAGTTAGTACTACCGGGATGGATATACACTAAGGATCACATTGCATAGAGTTAAATGTGATGAGTTGAAATAAATAAATACAATAAAACATGAAATTAACCTAGCTAAACTTTTAGCTATTTTTTGTTTATCTTTGCACTAATGGAGTATTCTCGAAACCACATTTCGGTAACTTGCTATATGTTTATTTTTTTGTGAATAAAATGCTTTATATTCCATTAGTCTGTTCGTAGTACCTTTTTTTAGAACACAGATGCCCAGTCCTTGAAAGCGGTTCTCGGTTTTGTTCATACAATCTCATTGGCAGCCAACATCTACATGTGGACCAGCACGTTGCTTTATTGTTCTTCATAAAACTAAAGACATAATTGCCAAAAAAAACAAACAAACAAACAGTATAACGGTTTTCTCTGAAGTCAAATGTACTTTACCCTAAAAATGAAAGGTTTCACTTTACGATAACATGCTGAAGAGCAAGGACAATTTAAAACACTTGGTTCTTTAAAACGTTCAAATTCCTTCTTTTTAAAAGATAATCTTGACATCAGTTTTGATTTCCTTTTTTTTACAATTGTGTGGAGGCCACACACTCATAAATCCATAAAAGGAACAAAAAACGTCTAGTTTTGTAGTCTTTGCGAGGGAAAAAAAAGAAATGTGAGACAAGCGATAGGAACACATTACAAACACTGATAGCAGTAGATGGATTTAATGTGTGACAGTGGGGATGCATAATCTCCCACTACAACCAGCTGGGGTCCCTCTGGGTAGAGCAAGAAACCTGATGCCCTTGCAGCTTTTGGAGCTGAAAGCCAGTCGCTGCTCCATTTGTCTTTCATAAGAGTGCCGTTTATGGAAAACACACTGTCAGTATTATCAGTCCAGGGACCACAGAAAAAATTGATTTTCCACAGCTTATAAACATCACAGACAGATAGCCGTGCTTCCTTACAGGACATGGTGATATACCCATTTACTGGAATGTTAGGGGTTATCTTGGGGTTTAAAATAATCTATCTATCTGTCCTGCCAAAAAACAATAGTTTTGAGGTCACCTTTCCTCAGACGTGAGTCAAACTGATAGACCCACAAGTGCTCCAATAATGGAGCGGGCCAGGGAGTTACGGTATGATGCCCCCAGTGTTCGCATTAAACCAGTATGTATTGATGGGCAGGGTATTGTCGTCTTGATATTACCAAACCTGTTCATCCCTACAAAATGTAATGTGAAAAGCACTATAAATACTTACAAACATAATAATTTCACCAAAATTATGCAACTTAGGAAGCTCATGTCAATTTTGACTGATTTTCCCAAGACGGCACTGTCGTATAACATTTAACACACAGGGTGTAGAGCCGTGTGTAGGGCTTCCATCCTAGCTCAACTACAGACACACTGTTTAGGGTTTTTCATGTGACCAGCGCACCACATGGTATATGAATTCCCCTTGTATTGCCTGTGCCTTATTTAAATCATTAGCACAGCACAGAAGGGATAACCATAATTACATTTTAGTTTGGTTCTCCACTGGAAAGTTATGCAAGAAATATGTGCAGGAAGAAAACAGTATGGACTCATTAGTGAATGTTCATTGGTGTTATTTTGCTGAACTTTCCTTATCGTAAACCGCCTGGAGTTTATTCAAGAGATCTAAACAATGGTAAATCTTAAAACTGCCATTGTTTAAATCATGAAAATAAACAGCTTGTGTGTCTCTTTTTAGTGTATTTTTGTTATTGAAAATAAGAAATATGTAAAAAGTAAATGTAAACTGTTGGCTGAATAGACCCCACTGACTGCAAGAGATAAGCACAGTATCTGTCTTGTTTGTTTTTGTATTATTGTTTTTAATACTAAGGATTACCTGATAGTTTTCAGCAACTTATTGAATCTTCTGGCTAATAAATGCCAGATGTCTGGCCAGGACAATTGATAGAAATGTAGTATTTTATTGGGATATCTGTGAGGATCTTTAAAAGGGGTGCACAAATGCAGTGGTGGATTTAGCATTAATATTTATATAATACTTTCCTGGCTTTGAAAGTAACCGTGTATTGCATTGATTTACGTAACACTCACACCAGGTTCATCATGGCAAACTGTGGAAAAACTATAGCTTTAAAAGGGGCTACCGTGGGTTTAACTCACACGTCATTACAGTCGCATGTATTTATTTGTTTATTTGGGTGGGGGGCAGGTGAAAGCTAATGGTACCCAGTAACATTTAAAAGCCAGTAAAATCACCGAAATATATACATAAAAAGCAACAACACCACATCAGTAAAAGATTAGATGAAAGCCTAAATGAAATTACACCACAGTGCCCCTGCTGCTGTTCTGTTGTGTAGAAGCTTTCAGTTTGATAAATACATACTGATGAGGTCATAAATACTTAGGTACAAAAGGTTAATGTAGTGTGAAAGACTGAGGGACTGCCACCAACCTGCTCTATCATAATGATAAAGTGTCTCCTTGCAGTGTAAATGGGCAAGAGTGATGCAGTCTGTAAAGTGAAATGCTTACTAACTAATGACTCCGCTATCATGCATTATGTTTTTATTTGAAGCAAGCTTTTAAAAAAGCGTTCTTCCTTTGAGAGCTTTACAGCAGGTGGTTTATATAACAACCGAGTGATGATAAGAAAACTGTATTCAATACTGGAGGTCCCCGACAACCAATCAATAGAAATGAAACTTCCACTAATAAAGTATATAAGCGAATTAATATAGGAAAAAAAGATACGCCTCAGTAAAAAATAAAAGTTAGGAAAAACCTGCTTTCTGTACAATGTGAAACTAGCAGATTTATAATGTATGCTACTGTAAATGCCTGGTTGAAATAACCTGCTTACAGTAGAGGAAATGTGATTCCCCACCCCCACACATACTTTACTATATAAATATGTATACATTCATAATTCCGAGGTAGAAGCACGTTTTGGCTGTTGGCTTTATCAGTGTTAGTATAAAATTCATATTCATCCCATTGTTGAAAAGACTATATTTCTTTAATTATCAAAAAGATTAAAATCTTTCTCCTTTTTACTGACCAAGAACCTTTTAAGAGGCCAAATGATGCATTTCACTGCATTGACACCTTTCATTGTCCCTATTAACCTAAGTTGACTGTTCAGTCTCAGCATGGAACCAATCTTTTTCAAGTCCCACTCAGCAGTGGGTTGTGTCAACACCGTTCAACTCCAAATGCACTTCCCGTGTAGTACATTGAAGCCACTTCACAGGCTCTTCCCTCAGATCACAGGGGCCCTAGCTTTCTTGATGGAGAGGGCTTTGAGTCCCTGAGAGGTGTTATTATGCTGCACAGCTGGGCGCAGTACAAGAGCTTCATCGATGGGGTTGCAACTGAGATCATAGATAAAGACAGAGTCAACCTTTACCAAGTAAACAGAATAGGCCACATACAGTCCTAGTATAATCGGTTCATTTTTCAGTTCAAATTAATAACTGTAGGTTTAAAAACAGTGATATTTTTAATAACAATACGCAAACCTTTGTCATAAATGGTTTGTTCATAGACAATACATGGCCATCAATGAACCTTCTTTTTTGTAATGGATGTCGATGGACAACAAAATGGCTGAATGGCTATTAAATGTCCCATGGGTTTCTTTCTACATTGCATTACAGTACTGAATCATTAGTCATGAAGAGATCTAGTAAGAAACAGCAGGGTTTTCCAATGGCAACTGCACATCACCATTGATATAAAAACAAGTGCTGTTTGGAAACTTGCAATTTTAGCCTTTAAAGTCTTCAAGTGTAGCTATCACAAGCATCTGTTTTTAATTGGCCACTTCTCTCTGATGACTTGCACTAATGGTACTTGGCCTCTGAAAGAGGAAAAGTTGTAGATCACTGTTTCTTTTTGTTTGTTTTTTTTGGTAGTTTTTGTTCCTCATTTATTTTTTTTATGTTTTTATAAAGATTTTCCAATCCTGGATCCCCTGTTGTTCTCTGGCAGTGGTACTATATTTCTTTTATTTATTTTTTTGTCAATATTAATATGTATGTTAACATTTGTATTTTTGCTATGTGTTGTCTTTTGCTGGAGAAATATATTACATGTCATTCAATGAATAAAACCCCTCTGATCCACATTGAGTTTAGCAATCTTTGTTACTTGAGGACAATCTGGAGTCGATGCAAATTGTTCAGCAAACGGTGCCCACCAGGGACTTTTCCTGATGTCCACGTGGCAGAAAATATATACAGCAACAGTCATTTCCTGCCTCCATCACCCCCGTGAACTAACACTGACCAGAATGTGGAATATCTCCACGTCTGTGGCTGAATTCAGATTTCAATCTGACAGACAGAGCGTACACTACCTACAGTATGCTGCCTCCAGCTCCTGTTCTTTGCTGTTACTGCTGTGGGGATATGACAGTGGCTAGCTATCACTGTGTCAACAATTAACGATTACAAACTTTATTTGAACAGAAGCCGTAGAACACTAGGTGTCATTTTTTCTTAAGGGTGACAACAAGACCCAACCTACAGCACAGCACTTGAAGAGTATAACTTAGATATATAGTTTAAAAAAGCAACAGAAAAAAAAGCTAGCAAAGATGTAACACAGAGCCAGGGTTGCTAGCCACAGCACACACATTACATTGTCAGTGGGTGTGTCAGTTTTTCACTGTAAATAACATTGGATAATATGGCTTATAGGCCAGTAAATGAGTGTGCAGCCGAGGTATAATATTACCCATCATTTATCTCTAACCACAAGCAGTGGCCTCATGTATGCATGTCCACAGTAAATACAAATTTTTGCAGTGATTCTGAAACACTGATACTAACTTTTTATAGCTATCCAACACAAAAAAATGTGCTACATTTGGAAAAATGGAATCCATAATAACCAGCATATGAAAAATATGTCCAGTTTGATAGGTTTGGTGTTGCTCATAAGGATGTGTGTCTGGCACACTCCTGCCATATGGAAACACTCCCCAGGGTTTTCACTCCAATGCTCATGTTTATGTGCACAGGGAGTCGATGGCAGTCATTTCACTATTTGTCTTTTAGAACACAGTGTGAGATAATGAGTGGTAAACACTGATAATTGCAGTGTCCACAGTAAGTGTGAAATTGATTAGGATTGCTGGGATAATCTTTGCCCAGATTCCACTAAAGTGCAGTTGCCTTTCAGCTTCAATCACAATTTCTTCCTTTCATTTTATTACCTGTGTTTTTTTTTTGTTTTTTTTTTTGGGAGCGGGTGTGTTTTCTTTTATAAGCAAAGTAACTTTTAATAAATTACTAATTGCTGTTTAATATAACCCTATCACTGACCTAGTCCGATTGTACATCATATGCACTGGTAAGATGTGTACAAGAATGACATGTAGAGCAACAGCAGCTGTGGTTTGTCCTCAGACTTTAAATTAAAGTAAAAGGAGTAGAAATCTCCTTTGATAAAAACTCCATGAAAAATAATAATTCAGCTCCAGCTGGACCATGTCAGTACCTGGGGTTAAACAAACAGGGAGTTCAGGAAAGATAGCTCAGTTAAACCAGATGTACTCTGCTCTTTGTTTAGTGGTGCCTATTGATCAGAGTGCAAACAAAGAGGACTAGTAACTGATGCTAATCAATGAATTGATCTATTATTCTGAGCCTGTGCATGGAATATGAACTGAGCTCTGTTATTTCAGAGGCCGACTCTTTCTACCTTTTGAACATTGTTAGATATGATTTAATTATAACTAAGCACAGCTTTGAAGCAGCAAAGAACAAATATTGTTCACATGAAGCAGTTTCAAAAAAGTTAACCAATGCGACTTCTAGTGTAATGGGGGGTCTTGCTGTGTATATCGATGAAAACTTAGGAAATCTCAGTTATACATCTGCAGGAAATTCTAATTCTGTTAGAACCCTTGGGCTACAGGAAAAGAGAGCATGATAATCGGTTGCAGCAGATGATAGAAGCTGTTTTTTTTTGTGGCCATGTTATGTCTTGAAACTACAATAAACAACGATATATTTCATTTATCTGACAGGGTTGTAAAGATACATAGTGCTTACTTACTTAATTACTGATACCGCTGCACAGTCCAAGTTAGTTATCTTTTGTTCAAGTTGTTTGATAATTTTGTACAAACCTAAATAAAATAATAACTCGCCAGCAATTTGTCATACAATATCAATTAATTTTTTGCCTTCCAGTTGCTTTTAGTTTTTTTGGCATGTCAGTCACGCCTACAATTATCTTTAGTTTAGGGCTGACAAAGCATTACATTTGCAGACATGTGTCTGTGCAGTAAGTATACAAATAGCTGAAGACCACTAACAGACTAAAGTTCCTTCAAAATCTAGATAATGCAGTCAATTGCATACATATATGGCAAGGCTTACTGTATTGCTCTAATTTAAGATTTCTCAAGCACAACACTGCAGAAAAAAATATAACTATTTGTCCCTGGTATCTAATCACTTCTTGTGTAGCAAGTCACATGGTCTCATTTCAACTAGACCATTAGAGTATGAGCTACAGTACAGAAAATGGTTTTGTACCACAATGCAGCAGTAACAATTTCAACGCATTTCAGAGAAAAAAAAGAGGACCAGTGATAATGTTTTGTTGTGAAAATGTGACTGGTGCAAATTTCATGTTTAAAAATAGCTTGGGACTCACGTGAGGTCACAGGCACACCTCTCTTTTGACTGCCCAATTACCTGGAACAAAAAACAAACAGCAAACACACACACAAAAAAGCACATAACAGCTCCTAGCCAGCATAGGAGCTGAACAATGAAGAGTGCAGGCTTCTCTGACCCTCTGCGGCAGACAGCATTCTCTACTGGGCCAGATTCCAAACTTAGCAAAGAGGCACAGCAAGTTTCTGGTGGTCAGTCATGCATAATAGTAAAGTGGGGGAGTGGGGGTGTGGGAGTGAATATAATAAAACTTGTACCATGCATTTGTCAAGGGCATATAGAGATTTTTAGGAATAGATGGGTTGAATGGCTTTTCCTTATCAGGTTTGCATGCTTTTCTTTTCTTTTTTTTTTTTAAAGGCGAGTATTGAATTACACAGGTTTATGTAACCCAGTGCTCTCTTCTCTATGGATTGAAAGAAGCCTGACTGTGGGTGATTGCAAATTCACTTGGCGTCCAACATTAGTGGTTAAAGCAAGGGCGCTATTCAAGCTGAGAGAGAGAGAGAGAGAGAGAGAGAGAGAGAGAGATTGATTATTTGATTATTATTTTTTTATCATTAACAGTACTATTTTCCCTTCTTTTTTTTGTTTTTTAATTTGTTTCCAATTCATGTATGTGTACATGTATGTATTGTATAATTGCTTTGGCAACGCCTGCTATTGAAAGCAATGCCAATAAAGCACCATTGAATTGAATTGAATTGAAAATTCAGAGAGAGAGAGAGAGTGTTCATTGCACACATCAATTTAGTCAAAAGAATACCACAGTGGGTGCTCAACCATCGCTCACATAATATGGTCAACTTAATCAAATAATGCCCGGAAGAAAATCTCAGGATTTCTCAGGAGTGATAGTGTGATTGGTGTGGAAGTGGAGAGCACCTGGGCTTTCCAAGGTGCACTTAGTTATCTGCTAACCGTGGGTTTTCTCAAACATATTAAAACACTTCAATGCATTTCTAAGAGGAAATCTTTTTTAGTTTAGTTCTCAATTCTTGCACTCACACATACCTGCAGAGCGGAGTGTGTAAACCACAGAGAATAATAGCATTTGTTTGTTTTCTGTATAGCACTGTTGCTGTCAGTCAGTTTAAGCTACAGCATATATATATATATATATATATATATATATATATATATATATATATATATATAATTTGCTTTGATTTAAAAGTATGCTACTTGTTTGGTTATTCACTGTGTTATTTAAAAAAAAACTGTAGTGCCTCACACATATTGCCTTCCTCAATACCACTACAAACTTCACCTTCACCTACATTCAATATCTATACTCTGCCACAGGTACTGTATATTGTCAGGATAATCCAAAGTTACTCATTTTAAATTACAGGTACTGTGACATAAAATCTGTCCTTGTGTATGAGCATGTTTTTGAATGTCTGCTTTTAGCAAACATCCGATTCTTCCTGAAAGCCCTTGGCACCATTGCGAATTGGTGGTGAGTGGTTGTCCTTTTGAAACACAGGTATTAAACCAGATTTTTTTGTATGGGTTCCTGTTGCGGGGCGAAAGGGTTCAAGTGTGTGTGTGTGTGTGTGGAATATTGAGTTGTCAGGAAAACGGAAGTTCCTCCCTGTCAAAACACGTGGAAATGTGGCTGGAGTTGTAAATTGAATAAACTTTATTTAATGATTAATGATTAATTAGGTTCTAGCACAGGTGTATAAAAAGGGTGCTCACGGGTGTAAATTTAGAATAAATGTTGGTGATAGAGGTGGAGGTTTGCGCTGTGTTGATGTGGTGTATTTGTCAGTGAGTTTTTGTAGAACCTTTTGTTTTGGCCCTTGTGCCATTTGTTTCTGTTAATGTGTTTTGCTTATTGTTTGTGTCGTGTTACTGTAAATAAAAGTGTGCATTTGCGCTTGAAGTGCAGCTTTCTGTGTTCTGAGTCTCTCTCCCTGCCGATAACATCCTGGGCCGTGACGCTACCCTGTCACAGTTCCCTCACCACCAATTGTATGTCTGGCTGCTGGATGTTAAAGTGGGAGGATTGATAGCATTTACGATAAAGTCTCTCTATCTACCATAGGAGTAGGTTTATCAACCTAATACACTACAAGCCTTCCTTCCTCACACTGCCTACCAATGTGGCAGAACCCTGACTTATCTTAAGCGATCATCCAATACAAGGATAACAAGGCCATTCAGAATGCCTGTTCCCGGACTCCAGGTTTATTTATACCACTGAACCCTTTTGTTTTATTTATTTAGATTGGCAATGGTCCATATGATTATGGGAGGTACAGTAAACCCCTGTCAGTGCTGACATACTGTAGGACCACCAAATAACACAAGGCTGTGTGTGACTAATTCCTGGGATATTATGAGGGCGCCAAACACATCTCCACAAGAACATGTGTGATTAATGTAATCTGGTTACTCACTTTCAGCATAGGCCAAAACACAAATGTTTTACAAAGCACTGTAACAGTAACCTGGACACTAGTTTCCCTAACTGACAGAAACAACTGTACAAGAAAACAAGGCCACACTGTGTGTACGAGATTCAGCTAAACTGTGGACATTTGGTGGATGTATTTCAAAGTTAGAAACGTCATACTGAAATGTGTTTTGGATTTTGGAGCAATCTTTGCCAATAAATATTTGTGACTAAACAGGTACAAAAAACAAAGGGGTCCGATATAAGTGATTCTAAACAATCTATAAACATGTTATTAATTATGCTAGTAACAATTATAGAAAATGAATAGAAATAATGAGCATTATTACACAGAATCCTAAACTAAAGTGTTACTGAAAAATCTATCATTGTTAGCGACACCTCGTACTAAACTAGCCCATCTGTTGAATATTTCCACCTGAATTCTGGTCATATTGCAGCGTGCATTTAAATAAGCCATTAGTACAAAAAGGCAGTTTGTTTCAAAACGTGTAGGGAATAGCTAAGTCCTTGGCAAGTGGTCCTTGTAAGGCTAAATTAAATGTAATATGAGTGCACTATGGTTGCTTTAATACAGCCCTAAAGAGTAAGAAAATGTATACAATTCATGGTAGACTTTTGCAGAGATGACCTTTTGATGAATTAAACTGATAAGAAGTGAACTTGTCTCATAATTACAAATATGAAAGAGAAAGGCAACAATCAATAGGGTTGTGAAAATGTAATCCCAACATCATCATCATCATCATCATCATCATCATCATCATCATTGGTAACTTTGCTAACTTGTCAAGTGGTTACTTCAGAAAAAAAAGAACTCACCAGATGGAAAATTGTTGCTCATTATAGTTTATGAAATGCATAGCAGGTTAGGCTGTTCCTAGTTCTTGCAGCAGTTTTAGAATGTCCTTTTCAATGAGCTGATGTAGAACACTCTTTTAAAGTTTTAAAAGTAGAAGTCCTGCTCTAACCTAACTTCTAGGAGACAGGCTCCTGTACAGAGAAGCCCTGTGGTTTTGGTGTTTACTATCCAGACTTGTTAATAAATAAAAACACTGGCATGTCAAACAAGGTCCTGTTTACTGCTTGGACATTAATAACCCCATGGCACACTTTTGAGGTATTAACTCCGTTGTCCTGGCTAAATCCCAACACACAGTGCTATAGTCGTGTGATATGCCAGTTACATATCATCCACATACTGTATAGTTTACTAATTTACTACACAGTGTATTAGGGATTACAGTACACTGTATATTTAATAACTGAAATTGCTTTTATTTAAAAGTGAAAGCTTTTCATTTGTTTGATCAATAAAGTGGGTGGTCCCAAACTACTTAGTTAAGGGGTTAATGAATCAATACCAGTCCCTTATTAGCATGACTGATAACTAAGACATATCTGCAGAATGGTCAATTCATTGATTCCCCCTAAATACCACTGCTCAGCTCCTGTAATTGACAGATAAATGTGTAGAGCAACAGAATTATAATAAGGTGCATGGACAATATTAAATAATCTTATTTGAACTAAAGAATCACATAATATGATTATGGTTCATTTACACAGTGAAAGCATTTATTTAGGTTTTTAGTTTTCATTTGTTATACCTTTTATACAGCACCTTCAGCCATTAGTTCTGCCTATATGTCTGTCATCCTCTTTATTATATGATATGCGAATGCACTTCATTGTATGCTTAGTTTTCTATAGAACCAGGCAGCCTTAACTGCCTCAGTAAACTTGCATACAAAGAATGTAAAGGCGCAATGCATTACAGATTACAAGACGCAGAAGAATGACAACAAGAAAGTACTGCAGATTAATTAAGGTGCACATTCTTTAATATTGTGGCTTTGTATGGCAATGGCCGTTTCTTTAAAAGGCTTTGTACAGATTGTGAAAACAAACAGCAGGGCTATGCCTGAATAATAATCAGAGAGTGAGCAGTCAGTCTTGCTTGAGAAACTCTGACGTAAAAGAGTGACTGCTAAAGAGATCAGGAGCACTCTAGCCATGGGCTCCTATTATATAAGTCACTAACTTCAGCTTGATTAATTAACTGCTATCCACTGTTATCAAAAACACCCACGGTGCTTTCTCAAAAGTGTTATTTGGCTAAATATGTTAAATTAAATGTTCAGCCCCATTGACATAATGCTATTAATAATCTGCTGTGCTTTAATCATAACCCTAAAAATGCATGATTAGATTTATTTAAACGTCTAATTCCTGTTGTTGTGCTGCATCCCATATGAAACAAATCATGTTAAAATTGAATTAACACAACAACAACAACAAAAAACTAATATCATAAATATGTTCAGTTAATTATCACCGACATACACAGCAATTGTTTTCAAGCTATTATGCAGCAATATGTGTAATGTTGTAGAGTACCACTGCCTTTGTTTCATAGGCAAGGTCAGCAAAGGCTACTTCCTTGCCTATAGTATTATGTAGGTTTGCTTTTGTGTGTAAGGACAGTATATTTACGACTGGCTTCACAAATCTGGACCTAAATGTAGGAAGTCTAAAAAGAGTGCTAATCCAGGTCGGTGAAACTAGTGCTGACAGTGTTTAGAAATTTGTGAACTCAAATAATTGTAAACCAAACAAATAATCTATTAATCACTGGTGGGCTGCATGAAACAAGCTTGAAATAGATTAAGGGCAGGGTCATGAAGGAATCTCCATATCACACTTGAGAGACAAGGAAATTGTTCAGCATTATGAATGGATCCTTATCAGGTAATCAGGCTCAAACGTATCGTCCAGATATAATACCAGGAGTTAAGACCACTCTGTATCCATTTACTCCATTGATCCAGATTATATTTACACTGCTTCATAAATAAAATATGTGCTTAACACAGAATTAGAACTTAGGCTGATTCGATTAAGTTCCATCTAAAAATGTTTGACAGGTCGATATTTTCAGGCAGCAGAGTTTATACAGGCAGCATTAAACAGATCGTAAGATAAAAATTACAAGCCGGGAGAGAGAGAGATGGCAAAAGTGGGTTATAACTGTATTGCAAAAACAAAGCAGTCCCATACAATTGATAACACAGGCATATAAAGACAGACAGAGACACAGAAAGACAAACAAATGACAAGCAGACAGACTATATCTATTATACGTACTTATAAACAATAGCAAAAGTGTATACTACTAGTCTTATTATTTCTAATCATATTCTATAATTGTTAATAGCATAATAACATGTTTATAGATTGATTATAATCACTTATAATGGATACCTAAACTAAAGTGTTGCCGAGTATATGCTGTATAACCACAGAGACTTGGCTTTACTAAAAGAAAAGAAAAAAGTGGAGAAAATAGCTCATACATGGCAGGCATTCATAATGGCAAATGCACAAGACCACCTCCTTATCTGTTTATTTTGTAAAAATACAAACATTACCTACCCTGTCTCATACAGTATACAACTTTGGAATGACAAACTGTGTGACTCTGCGTATCACCTGCTTGTATCACAGTTGTGGCATCCCCTTACTGTCCTGAAGTATATCACTTCTAAGTAAATGAAAACTGAACATGCTCTATGCTTCAATGCTCTGCACAGATGTGTTTTCTGTTCAAGATCAGTTAATGGATTTATTTGGCTGCTCTTCTGTAAAAACTGTCTCAAGGTCAGTTCAGCTGCTTTGGTATGAATCCATCCAAATTTAAACCTGTGTGCAAAACACACTCCAAAAGGAATGTGGGGTTTCAGTTGAGTTAAAAAAAAAAAAAAAAGTAATTTTAACAGGATTTAAACGTAGATGCGATCTTTGGTACAGATGCCAAGTTATAACAGAGGACTCAGTAAGGCAGTGGGAGTGTGCTGTTTCTCTCACAACACTGACCTCTGTGAACCTCACAACTGAAGCAAGCAGAAAGTAGGGGAAAGACTAACATTGAAGGCAGCCGATGGAGAAGCCTCACTTATATTCCTCTCACTTTCCTTCTTCTCTTCAGCAGACAGATGATGCAGCACAGACTGAAGGCCAGCAGCAGACACAGTCCTCCGAAAACTCAGAAAACAAGACACAGCCCAAGCGGCTCCATGTTTCAAATATCCCCTTCAGATTCAGAGATCCAGACCTCAGGCAAATGTTTGGTGTAAGTATTGTTCCACCGGCAGCTATTTAAAGATCTTCAACCCATTTTTTATACCGTAGTGTGCACTGTTGCATCAGGCTGCTTTTAAATAGTAACACAAATTGGCACAAGGAATAGGTTCTGCTGTTCAAAAAAAAAAAAAAAGCTAATTATATTTCTCACTTTGATACCTTAGGGGGCTGTCTCATTGACTACAATGCAATGTAAAAATAAACTACAATTTTAAACTAATGTTACATATAAGACTGCTATAGCATACTGCAGTATATTGCTGTTTAATATAAGCAAGATGTTCTGTTTTGGTCACCAGGTATATGCTGAGAAAAGCCTGTCTTTCATTAAAGCAATTTAAGGCTTAGATAGCACAATACTAACTTGACGAAAGTTAATCATATAATTATATGTATGCTTTGTTTAGTGTTTGATGTACGCCAGTAGTCATTTTTCAACAAGTACAATAGACAATGTATGTGTGTATGATTGGCAGCTGCAATGCTTGAAGATGCTGTCTTGCCATAATCTTCTTAGAAATGATTGTTTGGATGTCAATTTAAGAAAACAATACACATATGATTGACTAATTAATTCTTTTTTTGTCTATATCTTTGCAGCAATTTGGTAAAATATTAGATGTTGAAATTATCTTTAATGAGCGTGGATCGAAGGTAAGCAGTCCATATCTTTACATTGTGCATGCTTCAATATGTATACTATATATATATATATAGAGAGAGAGTGAGAGATAAATTGCTAAAGGAAGAACAACTGCTTTTAGAATTTGTGTTATTTATTTTTTTAAATAAATACTGAATGAGAACAGGTTACTAAGACAGGCCCCAGATGCATCTGCAAAGAAATACAAAAAAAAAAAAAAAAAGTTTATTGTTGAAATAAATTTGCCTTAAATAATTTTGCACAATGTACCTCAATACTTTTTTTGTACAGAAGCATGAATGTTACAAAACTGGGGTGCATTAGTGTGCTGTCATTAATAATAAGTGATCATAAGCAGACTATTGCTTACTTTAGGCAGTCCAAGTGGACAGGTTCGCACCTGTGGAGTGTACTGTTCATATTGAACTGCATTTTAAGCTGGTAGGATTTTAGTTTCTATGTGTGTGTGTCTATATATATATATATATATATATATATATATATATATATATATATATATATAGTTTTCATAGTCATACATAAAAAGTCAGTTGTTCTTTTTGCCAATTCTTATGCAGTAGTTTAACTCTTTGAGAACCGACTAAATCATAAAAGTTAAAATTGAGTAAAATATCTATATTGATTCAAATAATCAGTCTACTTCTAAAGACTTGCGTTCACACCGAAAACAACATTCTAAAATTGATTTTTGAATGATCTAGTATCTTATTTTTTTGCTTTGCTTAAAATATCAATATATACCAGGCTTTATTCTATTGTTTTGTTAATGTTAATAACAAGGTTCTCAACGTGTTAATATCAACAGGGAATATGAATAAGACAGTCTTTTAAATAATGTGCATATATGTGAAATTGTTGGCTATTGTTGTTAAATCAAACTATAAATGATGTAATGATGTTAGACAGTGTAGACTGGGTTCCTCAAAATAATGTCTGGGACAGAATTTAAACACAATAGCAGGAGAAATGTGTTTTTTAAAAGCATTCAACATATTGCTGGCCTGGGTATTAATTTGAAGACAGTCGTCAGAATGTTAGCAACAAATTAAATGTGAAATGCCATGTAAATAATAATATACCGTATATATTGTGGTACATAGAAGTAAAGCAACAAAGTATGTACATTTTTGATTGATTTATCATTGCTCATATCTTTTATCCATATCATGTTAAGTGATTTTTTTGTTTGATTTTGTTTTGACAAGTGGAGAAATAAATGTTTAGTGGTTAATATAGACTTTTTGATTATTATTATTATTATTTTTTTTTTTTGTATTTTAAGTTAAGGCTGAAGTTTGACAAAGAAATCATTGTTAATTTGTCCCTAGTGTTGCATGAAAAACATTCTTAGTGGAACCACTACAGCATGACATAATGGGCAATTATTTTGGCATTAAATGTCAATTATCTGCACATGTGATTTATTATTTTTATAAATGTATTCTCTCTTTTTTTTTTGGGGGTATTTTTGCATGTGAAATGAGTGGTTCACCTTTCTTTCTCATAATTTCAGTCTCTTTTTTATTGCTATATGAAAACACTGTACATTGATTTTGATTCCATTTTATTTTTGTTATTGTTCCGTTATGACCTGTTAGTATTTTTTTTTTAGATTTTTCGGGATGTTTACTTGTTATGTTCTTGGGGGGTCTCTATAACTCAAGGAGAAGATATTGTCATCTGTTGCTTATTTATTGCACATCTCAATGCTGTTTATAATTTTTTTTTTTTTCTAATTTGCATGTCACAGAAATAAAAACAAGCGAGAACAAGAAATGTAAATAAAAATTAAGGAACGGAAAAAAATAAATTATGGTCAATGAATGATTGAATTAATAATGTGCATGTTGTTTTCCCCTTCTCCCGCCTGCATGCAGGGATTTGGTTTCGTAACTTTCGAAAATAGTGCTGATGCGGACAGAGCAAGAGAGAAATTACACGGCACTGTGGTAGAGGGCCGTAAAATAGAGGTGCATGTTACATTTATCCCCTTCTCATCTTTTTCTCAATGTCTGCTTCATTCTCATTGTGTTGTTTCAGATGCATCATTTGTCTCTTCATGTGTTCCCCCCTCCCTCCCCCATGTTTTAATTTGATCTATATATTTATATTTAGATATATATCTTTTTTTAAGGGCCTGTACGGCCTTTTTTATTTATTTATTTATTTTTAATTTAATTTTCTTCTTGCTAGGATTTGTTTACTGACAAAAAAAGGCCTGACATGAAGTTTATGATTCCCTATATGGTTGAATACTATTTTATCTGACAAAAAAAAAAAAAAAAAAAATTGGGTGCAGTGAATTCCGAATTAAAAATGGTATAATTTTCTAAGAAACAGATATGGTTAGTTTTATTATTGCAGGGTTGATGAGGGATATGCAGTGGCCTCAAAAAAATAGATAAATAATACGAAAAAAGAATAATAGTAAATACAATATTTGAACCGGTAAGAAATGCATTTAGGATGTATTTTTTGCTAAGCTCGAGTAGGCCAAAGTTTGTGACACTTTGGGCCTCACGAGAGAAAAAGTATATTAGCTTGAATCAGATTTTTTTTACATACACTAATTTTTCATTAAAAATATATATATATATATATATACTGTATATATTCTGCCACCACGGATTCCCACTCAACGCTGCCTTTTTCAACAACAAAAAAATAAATATATATATATATTTCTAGAATAATTCCGATATTAAGTGGTGTAGTCTTTGAGTAAGATGTTGCATATTTTGCCTTTTCATTTTCCCCCTTTTCAACGATAGCACATAGGGCCCTCACCAAACTCTCAGTAACCATGGTAACTGTATACATACACATGCTGGCGATGGTTCCCAATGGTAAGTGGAGAAGTCCATCTGCCGTTTCACGTATTAAGCGCTGATACCACGTGAATTCTTTTGACTTGTTGTTTAGTTTCTTGATGCTATTTTACATTGGTACGCCTGTACTTGAGTGTACGTTTTAGTAGCCTGAGAGGCACTGATTGGATTGAATTGACTCGTGCACATCTTACTCAGATTGTTAACTCCATATTGTGTTAAATAATGCACCCTCTTTTTATCCTTTGTTAGCTGTGATTCAAGCTTGAATGATTTTTTTTTTAATTCTTGCGATGAAACAAAGGCTCCTGTTCCTAGTGCTGAATGCTAAGTGTTGCTTTTTTCCAATGGTACTTCTCTTCTCAAGGGTTATGTTGCACACTGCTAAACTTGTTTGTCCCCTTTTTTTTTTTTTTTTTTTTACATTTTCTTTGTTTCTTGTACCTTGTCTATCTTCCCCTTTTCCACTGCATGTTCCTTCATATATGAATAGATATTTTTGATTGTTTTTCTAGTTTTTGAAAATTGTAATGAATAATTAAAATGCATGCTTTAAATTGTTTAAAGATATGCAGTTATTGTTTATTTGTTTTGCTTTTTATGTCTTCTCTAAAATTGATAAATGAAAGAATATAGTTTTTTTCTTTTAATTCTGTAACTGATTATGAAAGTAAACGTAATGATAAATAGTTTGTGATTTTTATGTATGCATCTCAAGCTATTTCTTTCAATACAGATGCATTGTTTTTTATAATGTAATGTTAATGCATGGAGTAAAATAAATGAAATAATGCCTACTGTAATTTTTTCTAACATCGTCATCTTTGTGCTTAGGTTAATAATGCCACAGCCCGAGTAATGACAAACAAAAAGCCTGTCAACCCTTATGCAAATGGTAAGTTCTGTATGTGTGTCTGTATTTGAAAATTGTGTCAATATCTATATTCATTTAATTTAATAGGGATTAATATAGTTAAAGTGTGGCGACATTTAGATCATTAAACTAGAGCACAATATGTTTTTTTGCTAACATATGATGTGCCAAATAACAATTGAGAGCATGAAATACAGAGCCACTGTATTTTACAGCAGCGGAAATAGAGTCAACAGTCTAATAACTCTACAGTTTGAGAAGACACATTGGGAATTAGTGTTGGAAGCCCAGATTGATTTTCTTGTAATACAGTACAATCATTACTTGCTTACAATGTGAGAGTGTGTGTATGTATGTTTTGGTGGTGGTAGTCTTTTTAGTGCAGAGGTCGAGCGCTTGCCCTCCATTGGAACAGTAACTGGGCTTTTAATGGTAAAGATTGACAGCTCTGGAGCTGGATTTATAGTAAATCAATGTGAAGCATCCCTGTTTAGAAATGCCACATATATAGGGGGTTTAAGAAGTTCAAGTGCTGTTTATAATATTGCATGTCTCTTTTGTTTTGTCAATAGTATCTTAATGTATTACAGTGCCATTCATTAAAATCAACACAACACAAAACTCAGCTACCAAACTGGTACAACCAGACTGGCAGCAAGTTCTCTTGCATTCATAAACTACAACTCTGTCAATAAGAGATTCTATTCCATCTAGGGCTTACATCTTGAGTGTTTCCTGACTCCAAAAGCATATCGTAGCATTAGAAAAAAAAACTGGCAACATTGCACCATTGCTAGATACAGAATGTCTGAGTATCTGTGCATTCATTACATTTCAGGTACAAGACTTAAAAAAAAAAAAAATTCTCATTGTCAGCGCATGAGAGCTCATTAGTTTGAAGGTACAAAAGTGCAGCGTGAGCAGAACTCAGACAGTCATATTTGTAATAAATTGCCAGATTGCAACGCTCTGGAACAAGCAGAGTTACAGAGCGACGTCCAATAATTAAGCCAGTCATCATGACCTGGAAAAGTTTAAGTACAAGAGAGCGTTGTAGGAAATGGCTGACAGGACACCCCTTGTGTGACATAAACGAGGTACTGTCAGTTATTAAAGGGTGAGGCTTGCATACCGTGATAGCATGGTGCATAATAAACCTTGCAAATTGAAATCATGAGTGGGTCAGGGCACCGTTTACAATAAAACAAAACTTAATGCGCTGTCACAGGTTTTTATAGGTGTCACATTGTCAGAATCAGATTTGTTTTAATTAACTCTCGCTCTCTCATCTCTCTATTTACAGCTGCCTCATCACAATATTAAGATAATTTAGTGTTATTGACATGAAATATGACAGTTTAAACAAACAATGCAAATAGGGATTTTGGCAACTGTAGGGGACAACTAAGATAAAAATTGCAGGTTTAATACAATGTTAATAGATTTTCATGAGCTTTGTGTGTGTGGGTGGGTGTGCATTGTCTGTCACATGCATCTGTATGCACACAACAAAAGGCTTTTCTTTAAGAAAGAACTATACAAAGGTGTCAGGTTGTGCAAACCATCTGCTGAATGTCTCTATAAACAGGGATATACAGTAATGAAGACACCCTTGCTCCACGGTATACAATGCCAGTCTTGCAGTATTGTAGGGATTATACATCTCCAGAACACATTTCTGGCACATCCCTAACAATGAATTAAGCACAGTTACCTATGCGTTTTTTGTGAAGTATATGGAGCAAAAAGGTCCCTAGTTCTTTTTTAAATTCCAAACATGACTGGGAGACAATTTACCTCTTTTGCTTCTTTCTCAACCAGTAGATATGGTTTCTGAAAAGATCCCTCACGGCTGAGCGTGGGATAGGGATGTGGGGAAGCATATTAGTGTTGCGCTGCAGTGAAGCCCATTGTTGAATCATTGTGCACTATAGCCAGTGCAGCTTCCCCATCTCACTCCTCCATAATCAGCCTCAAGTCTGAGTCTTGCTGGATTAGTGGGTAAACATTTTGAAATATGAACAATAATCTATGAAGAATCAACAATAGGCGTAATTAAATAAGAAATTAAATTGTAGAATTTAGAAGTGTAGATTTTGTAACAAAAACAAATGCTCAACCTTATGGTAATCGATAGTGACCACAGGGAGACTGGCTTGTTTTGCTTTCCTCTCCGTCTCCAGCCAAGGTACCTCAGCAGCCTTCAGACTGCGGGACGTCAGCTCCTGTCACACATGATTAACCCGCACAGTTATGGGCTGGCACATGGCTCGTAGACAAGACAAAGTAAAGTTTAATTGCTGTTATTTCCATGATGAATGGAAGTCTTGGCTGCTACGGCGCTGGAAAGTTAGACGATGCAGCCATCAGAAAAAGGGAGTGGGAGTGCAGATGAAAAATGAGACAACCTTTCAGCAGCGAGCATCGACCAGCATCTATGTGGATTTTTCTTGGACAAATTGAGAGGCCATTAGTGTAACTCAAGGTCTGAGAGAGATCTGTCAGAACCCCCACCCCCGCCTCTCCACCCACTACACCCTTTTGCTTCAGTGTAGGCTTTGAAACAGCTGTGAGACAGCCCATTTGAGAATGGCACCACATAAATGAGATCCGTGGCCTCTTTTTCAAAATGCCACAAGCTTTAATCAGTTTTTGTGGCATTCGTCAGGCTGTACAAGACAAATTACAACATTAACTTTTTGTTATTTCTATGTTGCTCTTATTTGCACCTCCTTGAAAGTACATCTCTTAGCTGCTGCCAGTCTTTCCAGCAACTAGAGCTGTCCTACTTCTCCATGAAATGTAAGCGTGGGCTTCCACAGCAGTAAAGTGATCATGTTTATATGCCTGTCTCTCTATTATACCTTAATCTGCAAAATATAGCATTTTGGGTTATTTGAGTTTGAATAAAGTGCTTATATAAAGCTGTATATAAAATATACGTACATCTGAATAATTAAATGTATGGTAATCATTGGAGCTCTATTCTCAACCAAAGAGCCTTATCGGTTTGACAAATGGGTGAGGAGAGTTAATGCAACTTGCTTTTTCCTTCCTAGGCTGGAAGTTGAATCCAGTGGTGGGTGCAGTCTACAGTCCAGAATTCTATGCAGGTAAATGGAGTTGTCAATATTCCTATGTTGTGAAACTGCTTTACATCATATTTATACTGCAGTCCTCACAAAGCCTGTTTTTCACCCAAACCTCATTTTACATACAGAAGAAATTGTTTTTGCTAACAGCAAATTTACCACATACAGGTTTGCAAACCAGCAACAATATATATATATATATATATATATATATATATATATATATATATATATATATATATGGTTATCTGACAGGCAAATGAATGCATACAATATGTGTACAATAAGTTACATACAGTCCTGTAAATGTGGGTCATAGTTACTTGAAGACTAAATCCTGGTAATCGCTTCCCTAAATCTGTTTAAGATGTTATTCTATTGATGTACTAGGACCTACAATGTGTGCAGTATGTGAGTAATGAACTGTACCTTTTTTAAGGATTATACAAGTGTATTAGAATACAAAGGCTTTGCATGGTAGGTGGAACTGTTTCAATCATGTACATTAAAATGAGATTCAGGGGCTTGACATGTAATAATACCAAGAAACCAAAAAGACATGCAATCCAAATTTAAATAGAATAGCTATATAACTAAAATCCTGCCTATATTTTTGGAAATGGGTAATTTAAGAAAAGGCAGGTCCTTTCCCCCAGTGTACAGTCTGGGCTGGGTTGTGTGTGTTTTCTAAGCAGGCTCTAGCAGCCGGTGACTTTTTTTTCCCCAATTAGCCAGTGGGTCCTCTTGTAGTTGGATATTATCTAGAGATGGCAGGCAGCCCACAGATTCATCATTACAACCGCAGAGAGACACCTCTTTCAAATACTGTCTGTGATCAGAAAAGACTTGAAGCCTTTTGAGGTTTCGCTGGGTTCAGAAATAAACTGCCTGAATTTTGATAGGAGCCAGCCCTTTTTCTACTGTATGTAATGAGGTTTAGGCACCAAGGGTCTATTCACTTTACTTGATGGTACAGTATCGCATCGTCAGTACTGCACAATAATGGCCATGTTTTCTTTTTTTTTGTTTTTGTGCAGAATATGGTTCTAATTGTCTCCGTGCACTGGGCCATGAACTGGGTAAAATATATTTTTTCAATTTTAAATCAATATTTTCCATTCCCCAAACAGTAATGCAGTGAACATGCTGTTAATTATATATATATATATATATATATATATATATATATATATATATATATATATATATATATATATATATATATATATAAAATTAAAATTCTGTCTAACCTTGCAGGTCTTGGAACAATTCCCCCCACCCCCACCCCCCAATGCAGATGGAGAAAACATGTATTTCTTTTTACTGTTGGGTTAATAAAAATGCATGTATAACTAACTATAGATTAATGTGTCATGATGGTGGTAGCAAGGGGAAATAAGATTGACCTGCTTTCATTTTTTTTTTTGTAGTTCTGCATCTCTTTATAATCTTGTGTTTAAAACAGCAGTTCCTTAGGTGTTTCCTGTAAAATGTATGCAATTTTCAAAAACAACTTTTGAGGCAAACCCCTTTTTAATTTCTGTTTCTGGATTATAACAGAGCTTAAAGGTGTATACATATAACTTACTAATGTTGCAAGTAGTAGCTAAAACTACCCATGGGTGTAAACAAACTGAAGTGTCAACCCAATCATGGGTTGCCTTCTGGTTATATTACATTTTGAAGACAACAAGCAATGGGTTCAAATTAAAGAAACACAGACATATTTTCTGCAAACTTTTCATTTGTATCACAGAAATGTAACCCATTTGCAAAGTGTCCCCCATTTGTGGACAGAGACAGTAACAGGACTTAATGGCTTCTCAACACAGTTTTGACATTCCAAAGCCCAGCCCAATTATTCCAATTGTCTGTGCTCAAACGTCCCTTTCCCTCAGCTGTCCACATGATGGAATTTTGCCACTTGAGGATTGAAAGATGAGGTATCTGAGGAAAAACTGTTGATTTAAGGCGACTTTAATCTTAATAAATAAGTTTAAAAAAAGAAGGTTATACAAAGCTGTCAGGATGGCCCTGATGAATGGCAAATTCACCAGTTCTCAATTGCCAGTGAAGACACATGGTGTAAGGCTGAACCACACTGTACATCATGTCTGCCAGCTCATTCCTGTGATTAAATATTCCGTCAGTGGGCTATTACCCTGTAAAGCTTAACAAGATTCATGTGATGCACCACTCGAATTTACATAAGTCACTTCTCCGAATGTGGAGCACCCTCTGGATTGTAAAATTACCACCGAGAGACAGAATCAATAGTCAGAATGAGAAAGAGCCCCTTAAATGCAATGCAAATATGAAATACAGTTATGTCTTGACAACTTGAAGCAAGGCTATTACAGTCAAAACTGAGAAGCCATCCAACCAGAGCATGGTTTTATTTTATTTTATCCTTTTGTTACAGATTTTTGTTTACATGCATTACATTTTTCATCCTTTCCACATACCTATATTACTTGGTTTTCAACATGATCATTTATATGGTCAAAGCAAAAAAAAGGGTATTACAGTATGTTATTTTGTGTTCGAAGGATTGTGTTTGTAATCATATCACTTTCCTGTGAAGTTTATTTTAAAAACAAAAAAATGTAGCCGTTATCTTTTTATTTAATTATAAGTATGAAATAATTTTATTAGCAAACGCTATGACACATGGCCTCTGAGGAAGGATGAATCCTGCAGCCCGAATTGGTTTCTAAGAAGTAAAGTGAACAGGAGGGTAAACTACGGCATGGTATACAGCGGCTGTTACAAAGGAAGGATATTTCAGTATGAAATTAAACATGATTCTGTGACGCTGACACTTTGATCTATATAACTAGAGTTTTAAAGACTACAGTTGAGTCACAGTAATGTATTCAGGCACTGTAACAACAGGGTGCCAGTTTTAAATCCTCATTGATTATGTGTCTTTAAGTGAATGGAATAATACTTTAATCCAGCCAGCTGGATTATTCCCTTTTTCTTGCCCAAGTTGGAGACTACTATCTGGTAGTAAGGCATGCATTATCTACATAATGGCAAAATATGTAGACTTAAATGTGATAAGCAAGAAATACAGTTCAAAAGTTATGGTTACCCTGAAAATTAGACAAGACAGAAATAACAGTGAATGCTTTACAAAGAATAGGAATGAAAGGAATTGAGTTTAGAACCAAGAAAACAATAACGAGACACGACATGCGAATGAAATCGTGTTTTTGACAGTTTCTAGACAATGTGCTATAAGAGGACCTCGCTTCAGCCCCAGTTATTTCTAGCTGTCTGCTCAATTCTGATAAGCAACCCTGCGTAAGGTTAAGTTATATCAACCCCTGGTTCAGAATCACCAGGAACCTCCTAACTCTGCTTCTTCAATATCTTTCATGACTAAACGCCTTTAAATGCATCTTTCAACTTAATTTAAAGCATTAATTTCAAAGCGATTTTACCACTTGCAATTAAAGAATGTGCAAGCGGTACTGTGTGAAGATGATATTTCTTAGATAAAGCAAGGCGATCATTAGAATGCGGGCTATAGGAATGATTTCAGAATGACAACCTTCATGTCATTAGTATGTTTAAAAAAAAAAAAATACATTAAAAAAAAAAAAAAAATCTTCTCCCGCAACTGTTACGACCAATTAAAGCCAAAGCCTTTCCTTTATAAAAAATGAATAAGTGAAAATGAAACAAAATTCAGCATCTGTAAAAGATGTTTACACAGAAAGAATTGCCTGGAATTGATTATCACAAATCGCCTGGTGTAACGTTCTAATGAGTTTTTCATTAAAATGAGTAGCATGAGGAAACAAAACAAGGATCGTTGAGAACATAATGCCACAGGCTCTCTTTCTCTCCTTTCCGAGCTTAATTATTTAACAGCTTCTTCTTCAACAAGAGGGCTGATCCAGGTTAAATTGTTATTTTCTTGTATGCACAGTTTAACTTTTACATTATGCAGTTAATGGGGAACTTGTGTGTTTTAAATAGAATTGCATTAAGCCAGTAGACTAGGTATAGCACTTATAGGCTGGCGTAGGGCAATGGGTTATGATTAGGTATTTGGATTAAGAGTATCACTGTTCGTCTTTAAATCCCTGAATGTCAGCTATCTGATATCTGTACAGGATACTAATATGCAAGAGTGGCTCAACTCCCACAACTACAACTTTGCCATCTGTGTCAGTAAATGTAAGTTTAGATCCCAGTGTTGCCAGATGTGCATGGGATTAGTGCCACAGATTTCAGGCATGGAAGAAAGGTGTCTTGGCAGGATCAAGCAGTTTAATTGTGACATTGCTTTGTATTGCTATTGTATGTTCCCCCTGGGAGATAGAGCTAGACATTCTCTTAAGTTGCACAGTACGGTGATAAAATAAGCTATTGTCATTGAGCTAGGAAACAGCTGAAGTCTCAATACAATAACGCTAAGTATTCACAACTGGAGTAACCTGCATGTATTATTATTATTATTATTATTATTATTATTATTATTATTATTATTATTATTTCAGTAGTTCCTTGAAAACAAAAAGAAACTTGCCATTCCAGAGGGATTCCATACATTGTGTTACGCTTCGTTTCCCAAAGGAGCTTGTTTTGGAAAGCTTGCTTGCAATGATTGGTCATCGTGTAGTTGGAGGATGCATCTAGGCGGTTTAAAGTAGCTACAGTACCTTGTCCTACTGAGGCCCTCATTAAAGCTACACCGGAGCTTGTTATACAAATTTCAAATGCAGCCTGTGATTTTTATTTCCCAACAATTAAAAATAAAGATTGTATCTATGGACCACTGTTTAAGATATCTGTTTCAAAATAATTATCTTGCATCGTGTTTTATTTATTTATTTATTTATTTATTTATTTATTTGGGGGGACATGTGTTGTCATGGGAATCCAGCATATGTAAGGAAGTTTGTTAATGAACACCACCCTTTAAAACAGACACAATACCACACCAATAAAGCAGAGACTGGAAGGATTTTTCTATAAACAGAACTTTATAAAAGGCGAATATGAAATGTATTCAACCTCATCTTACTGTCAACACTTAAAAATCGTCCTGAAAAAAAAAATGTCTGTAGCACTTAATTGGTTACATTACTATATTGTTGAAAGCCCTGTGCATAAAACAAAGAGGCAAAATACTTGGATAACAACATTATTGTTTACATTGACATTTTAAAATGTCCAAGTTATTTCACTTCCTCTTCATAAAAAAAAAAAGCAAAAAGCAGAATGAACAAGTGTGAAGAAGCCCATTATTTTCAATGGTTCTGGCTGTGACAAAACCCAAGCACAGTCTGCAAAATGAAATATGATGCACTGATCTGCAATAAAGACCAGCAACCATTGCTAATGCAGGATTAAGTTGGTTGATATGCTTATTAATCATCCCCATATTTTTCCTTCAATGCATAATTTTCTGATAAAATTTCCATCAGCTTCTTTAATTAAACTAATGGTTTAAATGAGGTTCCAGATCAGTAGTTATTAATCCTTCTAAAGAATTTCACACTAGCCCGAGTGTTATTAATTAGCCAGGGAAAAAGTGTATGTTCATTTAAAAAGTTAAAAGAGCATTCAAAGACAAGGGTGTAAAATAAAACAAATTAAAAAGAATTGGACAGTAAACGCAAGTCACATTTCCCTTCTGCACCATGAAAACTCATTAGGTAACTTTAACCATCAGTGCAAGTTAGAGTTGGAGAGCAAGCCCACAACCTTAACTGGGACTGATAAGAGTCAAAATCGAAAACGATTTGATGCAGATCCGCTTCCGATGGAATTCAAGAGGTCTGTTTCAAATCAATCCCAGAGCCAGATGGAAACATAACATGAGAAACTGGGAGCCGAGTACAAAGTGCAGGATTGCAGTCAATTTGGACGTCATCTCTTTGTTTCCTCTCATCAGCAACTAACCACAACACAAGAAACAGTGTTTGTCCGTGATTGAAAGAGTATTGAGTATCTATTATCTGGCGAATAAGATCCCTGTAGGTTAAGCTTGCTATGTCCTTTCATATGTATGTCATTAAAATATTTAACAGCATGTTTCTCGTTGCCACAATTTTATCTAACCCCACAGGACACACACACACACACACACACACACACACACACACACACAACTAATAACCAACACCTGGTAAAATAAAAGTAATTGACTCAAATTTAAACAAACGAAAATGGTTGCCATGGACATCTATAAATATCGCCTCATGTTTTACCTAATCATAACCATGTGTTAGAAGGCTGACTCTTCAGAATATGAGTAATGGCCAAAACTAAGCAATATGAAAATTAATCTTTGAATGTAGTATTTGCTGTGATCGATAACAGGTAAATTGAGAAAATGAACTACTTCAGGTTTAATTGGTTCACTTAAAACTATTTAGAACTGGGTCGGAACAAAGATTAGGAGTGGAAGGGCCTGACTTTGGCCACCCCTACACTAGGTGATCCATTGAACATGAATATTGTAAACACAACTGAAAAGAAAAACATCTGTTATAAGTTTCCCTACCTCTTTCCGAACTCCATGCCCATCGTATTCTGCAGCTGTGGGCTAAATGTAGCAGCAGTGTCAAATTCTTCATGTTCCCACTAGCGCTTAATACCCCTCAACAGAAGATATTGCAGGTTTTTAAATCCCCCAAACATCAGTTATTTTTATTTCTTCAGATATTATTTTCGGAGAAATTCGTCTATGACAGACAATGATTCACCGGAGACGGCCCATGCTTTTGTGCCAGACAGATATTAAAACGATAAACTACACTGCCCTGGGACCATAGCCTACGAGTAACAACAAGCCCTAGATGAGATGTTTCTGAAAGGTGGAAAGGCAGCTGTTCTAAGCAAGTCCCTGGGTGGTACAGATAGCACAGTTCTGTCGACATGAAACACTTTTATTATTTATTTATTTTTTTTACTCTTTTTTTTCAGCTGCTCAGACATGTGGGAGAATGGGCAGCTTCTTTGGTTTAAAGAGACCTTTAGCACAGTTTAAAAATATATTTTTGTTTCCTCCTGTGTGAGTAATAAGAAATCCGAAAGCATTAATCAGTCTAGCACTAATGAAAAAATAAACGGGTCAATGTGGCTATTCTCTTTGCACATTTTGTATTTTATCAAGATTTGCTTATGATTTTATTGTTTGGCTAAACTGTATGGGGGCACTACAGTTTAAATATTGTACCACTGTGTGGTCCAGTGGTTAAAGAAAAGGGCTTGTAACCAGGAGGTCCCCGGTTCAAATCCCACCTCAGCCACTGACTCATTGTGTGACCCTGAGCAAGTCACTTAACCTCCTTGTGCTCCGTCTTTCGGGTGAGATGTAATTGTAAGTGACTCTGCAGCTGATGCATAGTTCACACACCCTAGTCTCTGTAAGTCGCCTTGGATAAAGGCGTCTGCTAAATAAACAAATAATAATAATAATAATTTTCTTAAGGTGTTTGCTTTAAAAATTAAAGTAGCAAACAACCTGCACTGACAAATCTTTAAAATGTAGTACATTGTGCGCATTGGAATTATATAGCTTCAAATCAATTGAAAGATTAAAAAAATAAATACAAAAATAAATGCTCTAATAAACTTGCATCAACACTTCAAGACAATCATCTTATTTACCATAAAAGAAGTATCCGATGAGCAAAGGGATTCAATTACTGCACGTTCTGTTTTGCAAGTAACTACCTCACATAAAAAGTTAATTAATCAGGGCTGTGTCAATTTCTTTCTGCCATGTCATTTTGCAGGAAAGGTAATTAATCACAAATTACCCAACACACAGCTTGTTGAAGACAATCCCAGACTTATTTATTGTCTTTCAAAAAAAAAAAAAAAATTGTGCCAGAAACGGGGGCTGCCTTTCATAATATTTTTATCGAGTCTTTTGCCTGTTGTAATAGAAAACGGCAACAAACAGCTGTAGCTTGAAAAGATGAATATTAAAAAGAACAAACAAGAGCAGATTTATTGGCCGTTGCTTTGCTGTAATGCCAGTGTAGGAGATTACATAGTGGAAATGAACAATGAAAAATTACCCGTACATGTGTAGAGAGGTGATTAAACGTGTACATTAATTAGTTTTTTTTTTTTTTTATGCATTTAAAATGTGTGTTTAGTATGTAATGAAGCGCTTGTGGATGATAAAGCATCAGATGATGAAAAGGTAGAATATAAAATATATGACTTCACAGTTTTTGTTTTTGTTTTTCCTCTATTTTCTTTTCTATGGTGGCGCTGCATGTAAATTAAAAAGGTTACATTTTCACAATAAGAAAAAGCTTAGCAACGCTACATTATCTGCCTTCCTTGGGGCAATGAATGTCAAAACAAATTATATATTAGGATGTTCAAAAAATCAAAAAAAAGGGCAAACGGCCTTCCAACTACAAAACTAATAATCAAATCTTGGCTACCCACTGTAACTTTGACACCCTTATTACTATGGTGACTCCATAAGTCCCTCAAATGTGACCATTATATTAAACTATCTATTGGTTATTGTATGTTTTTAAAAAAAAGATATAATTGGAAAGTATTATTTCAAAGTCCCAATAGCAAGTGAGACATACATGGACAATGTAAGTTGGAACAAACACACAACAAACACCTCAGCCTGAAGTCAAAAAGAGACTATGGCTTTGGTCCGAACCTGTGTCTGCCATTTGATTTGTTTCAGCTGTATTAACCCCATAATAAAAAAAGTATTGTAACACAGACCGTATTTTGATCATAAAACACAAAACGCTTGTTTCCCAAAGGTAGCATGACAAGGCTGAAGGATAATGAGGTAGTGTCAAATCATTTTAATAAATGCTTGCTAGGATAAACCAGTAGGGTCAGTGTAAACAAATAGCAGCAATGAGAGGCCATTTCTTGCAATATTGCATTCACCTATATCATTTACCTTGCATTTGTTCTTTTTCAGCATTATAATTTGCACTAATCTGTTGAAAATGAGCGTGGCACATTTTTAAGGAGGCATACATTATGCTCTAACAATACTTCCTACCTGCTTTTTCAGTTCCCTTGTGCTAGCGTTGTCCAGTTCTGGCCCTAATGTACAAAAAAGGTTGCATCCAAGCCACATAACCAATTATTGGCTAGCCTGCAGCCATTTATTTTCAAACAGGAGTCAAACCCATTAAATTAGTCACAATCTGTTTAAGTTAGCTACAGCCCTAAATGCTTCCTAGATAAATATATATATATATATATATATATATATATATATATATATATATATATATATATATATATATATATATATAGAGAGAGAGAGAGAGAGAGAGAGAGAGAAATAAATAAAAAAAGGATTTTAAAGGGTCTCTGGTTTTAAAGAGGGGGTTGCACACTGCCAAGAGAAGAGGGGTCCCACATCTATCGATTTTGATGACACACCTTTCCCTAGACATATGGGCCTTCTCCCGCAAAATTGTAAACAGAAAACAAACGAGCAAAATAATTGCCCTATAAAGCAGTTGTATACTTTTACGGCTTCAATGCAGAATCTACCTCCTGTTGGGTTCCGCATCTGTTCTTCTTTAATCTATCCCACAGCACGAAACGTTTTGCACTCTTGTTAATTACCCTCGCACACTTTCCCGTCGTCGATTTCCATTGTTCATCGGGGGGCTTAATGCAGCAAGCAGCATTTGCGATTTGAAATGAAATATCATAATCCAAACGGTTTATCCTTTAAATATTCATGTACAACACATATTCATTTCCTTATTATTGATCTTTCAAAAGTGTAATAATTTCAATACTTCTTAAAAAAAAATATATATATATATATATGATGTGAAATTATTTACATGACCTTATACACATCCTGTTTGTTGTACTATATGATTTTACAATAAGGCTATATGCAAATTATTTTCAGTATGCATATAACAATTAGTACATGCATACTCATACAGGCTGCAGATTTGTTTTAATAAATATGAGTTTTTCTCCTGAATTATTTTTATTATGTATGTATTTATTATATATTATATATGTAGATGTATTGCACAGGTCACTGGACATTGAAAGAAAAAAGCTATTACCCTATACAGTTTACTGCAATTTTGCCGGGTCTACAGTATATGATAAAATACAGCAGTATCACTGTATACCTGTGGGATTGTTGCTGTGCAATTTACAGTTTCTGTACACTTTGACTGTACAACGCATGCATCATTGAGTAATTCAATATTGGGGTTGTTATTCTCATATTCAGAACTTAATTCCTTTTTTTATACATTTACCTGTTATGTTTATTTTCAAAGTGTTATTATAATGCCTTGCTCCAATCACTATTTATATACTGTGGAAGCAAAATGAATTAATAAAAAGTGTGGCTGTTTCTATGTAGATACTGTGCAGTGCAGCTTGAAGGTTGTAACTCAGTATCTCAGACAGAATTACTTTGAAAACCTTGCTGCAGTCCTATTTTTGCTGAAAGGGCTTGTAAGGCTGAACAGCAAGGTGACAATAGATGGGGCAGATTAATTACTGTCTTCATCTACACTGGGCGGTGTGCCATTTCTCCAAATCTTCAATTTTTCATCAACCCCATTAACGATTCAGTGTTTCTATTAGAATTTAATATTTAAACTGATGACATGCTCATTGATATAATTGAAGTATAAAACTAAACCCACCCCTCCCTCCACTTGTGAATTAAGCTTTTTAAGTGCCAGTACCACTGGTCATCACCCCATTAAGATTATCTAAGTGATATTCGGCTCGTCATTTACATTCTTACAAGGGATTTTTTTACAGATTTTTTTACAATAGAATAGTTTAAATAATCTATTAAATAAAACAATCTATATAAAAATAAAGAGTTCTTCTGGGAAACTTTTGTGGACAAGATGCTTAAACTAAACAAGCAAGATCGTTTCTGTTCAGGATAGTGTGAGGATTTCTCAAGACCAACATACAAAAGCACAGTTTAAAGAACATTTCAATAATGTATAGTTTACAAGACGAGCCATGTGTTTACAATGGGTTTCTACTAAGAAAGTGAGAGGGTTTTCAAAATGTTTTATTTAGTGTAAAGTTTGTATCCAGTCTGTGAATACAGTTCCATGTGTGTTTTAAGCTACGTGTCTCACAAGAACATCCTGGTAAAAAAAATTACTAAATAAATAAATGTAAAAAAATAAAATTAAAAAAATTAAAATGTTTTCCCCCAATGCTGTTTTTGACATACATACAACACCTAGTGTACATCTTTCAACACAGGATTCATAATCTGTAAAGAACTGTATGGGACACTCTTTTCTATTACATCTGTTTAAAATGGTATTACAAGAGGGGAAACTAATTTCTCTTTCTCCGTCTGTTTCTCACAGTACCAGGCTTTCCATACCCGGCTGCAACTGCAGCTGCTGCCTACAGAGGAGCGCACCTGAGAGGCCGGGGGCGCACAGTCTACAACACCTTTCGTGCAGCTGCGCCTCCTCCCCCCATCCCAGCCTACGGAGGGTGAGTAACACACCAGCGAACTCACCTATTAACACACAGTACCACTGACAAAATGCTTTTGTGGGTGCAGTGCAGTGCATGCTGGTCTTGCTTTGCCGCGGAAACCAACACAGCATGCAACCAATCCAAATGCCTGAAGAGGTGCACCTTGCACAGAGTAATGAAAAATGACTATAATTTGTACTGTCATGGTTGGTAGCTTTAAGCATTTTATATGGCACATGTTGTTATGGTAATTTTCAGAGATTCTGAATGCAATAGAAAAATAAACCATTTACAGTTGAAGATGTATATATATAGTTTTTTTTTTTTTTTTTTTTAATAAATTGCACACATCTGGTGTTTTAGGAGGCTGGACAGAGTTAACTAATTCCAGACATGTCATTTAATTTTTCAAACCCATCCATTTTTTCAATCCCCGAAACATGTTGTACTCTTTTGTTGGTGTTATTCATCGCCATTGTAAAATATGTGAGGAACATGTTAAGTTGGATTGTATTATAGTTCAGATAAACAAGCACCGAAGCAGAAATGGTATTGAAACAGCGTATAGACTGTTGGAAAGGAAATCTAAAATACGTAAGAATGTTACATTTTAATTCATATTTATCTGATGAAATAAAGATCCAATATGAAGATATGCAAAAGGGTATGAGCTGCAGAGCAATTTTAAGTGAAGCATCTAGGTGAATCAGTAATGACACATTGTGTAATCCTTATTTCGTGAGACACAAAACATAAATAATACTACAAAATATAAAGATTGTCATGTCAGAAAGTAACGGCAATCTCTACATTAACAACACTGGGCTTGGTTTAAAGTTAGCTGTACAGTCAGTCAAGATCTTTTATTACTTGTATTATTATTATTTAGTTATCAGTAATAGTCATAACATTTGCATGCCTCCTTTGAGCCTTTAGACATTTTTGAAGAATTTCTATGTTTATTACAATTCAAAACAAGAGTTGCTAGTCATCAGGGCACTGAGATGATGTGTATCTTCACACTTGGTTTTGAGATGAATGTGTGCATACATCAATGAACTAGGGGTGTTGGACACCAGAGATACTTATGATTCATCACATAATGATGAATGCTTAGAGATCTTTTTTTTGACTAATTGATTCCATTTCACATAAATATAAGCCTAATGAAAATCACAGTTGCAAAAGAATTCCGAACAGCTTACTGACCAGAACCACTTTATATAATCAGCACAGCCATTCATCCAAATTAAAATCATCCATATTTGCTGCCTGTGAAGATTGAATTTGCCTGATTTCTTTTATTTTTTTATACTGACTCTAGGCATTCAAACGGGGACATGCAGAAACAGCCTGTTTGCTTAGCTACTGAACTGGGATCACTGCAAAGAATACACATTTACTTACACAAAAATGATGAGCTGTATGACCCTCAAACCCTTGTAATTTACATACTGTGCAATGAATGTGATTTACACATTATGGCCCATTCATACATTTTTAAATCCCAGCCTCCTTACCCAGATTTAAGAGTGCTTGTTTTTCTGTCTATTTATTAGTTTGTTTTTGTTTTAACTAGACTAACCTCATTCACGCAGGGGTTGGTGATGCTTGCATGTGGATATGCACTAATATGGATGTTTTTCTTTGTGTGTGCATCTTTCCAGTGTTGTATACCAGGATGGATTTTATGGTGCAGACATTTATGTAAGTATTCGTCGACGTGCATGCAGTACTTGAACATTAACCCAGCCGTTCCTCTTACAAGTTTGCTACATTGGTGTGGTTTTGTCTATTTACTGTTCCTGGCCTGTCAAAAAGAATCCAAAAGAAGATCTCTCATAATGAAAGACCTTTCGCTTCACTACATCTATCATTGCCCAACAGAAATAATACAATGCTTTCAGTGCTGAATGATTGTTAATGGATTCAAATGTGTGTTTGGGGGGGTCAAAAGTTTTAATTGAAAAGGGTATTGTAGAAAAAAAAAACATCAATCCTTGTTAATAGCAATAAATAGTATATTAAGATAACCCAAATACATCAATGTTAGGATTGGATTTTGATCTAGCTGGCCAAGGTCAAAAGTTAATAGTCCTGTGACCTAGGTTTGCAGAGACTCTTTAGAACATTTACAGACGTTTGCACTGTGCCTTTCACTATTGGCAGTCCTTCCTGAAGGGCAAAAGCTATAGGGCACCATTTTGACTTTCTTGAGTCCAGTAACAAATTATTTCAATCAGAACAATGCCTCAGGCCCCATTTTACTATTATAACAATGACTTTGAAGTAATTTACTGCTGCAGTAGACACAATGCTTTTCCCTCACCAAATACACTAGAACAGTCTGCAGCTGAGAACCTTTTAAAGGTATACTGGTAAGCTGTTGTGTAGAAGCCTGAATAAGGCACAATTATGGGTTGGTCTCTAGGTGGTTTGATAGTGTCAGTAAAGAGTGCTGCCTTCCAATGTCAAAACCTGCCAATAAGAAGAAAAGGCAGCACAGCAATGAAAGGCTTTTGTTCTATTAAAAGTACAAGTCATTTACATGATCTCATGCACAATGCTTGCCGAGTACTAGATTATCTACATAAAAAAAAGCAAAATGCGTAAAACAATAAAACGCAACTAAAAATACTCCTCGATACGTTTAACTAATGTTCCCTTTCTTCGTCTGCCATGAGCACTGCACCACTGAGAGTTAGATTGATTATGTCAAATTGATGTGAACATTAAATATTCATTAGAAAATATTAGAAAGCATTACAGAACTTATATGTGTTACAAATCATTCTTTGGAGACCGCTCAGTGAAATGTTGCACATTTTTGATGAGGAAAAAAGGAATTCAGAAATGACAGAAAGAAAAATGAAAAGAATTGTTCTCGCAGGGTAGAACTCATATAGAGTTTTATCAATCAGTATATACATAGTTGTACATGAAAACGAAAACTTCCTTTGCTGTGAGAGACTGGGGCTGCCACTGGTTCCAGCTGCAGTTGATCAGTGTTGATGGTGGAAACGCAGTAAGTAATATTTACACAGTCCTATCCAAATCAATCGATCAATACATAAATACATTTGAACAGTACAATCTGAACATCTGTTGAAACAGCAGACCCTAATTGCAATATGTATTTGTTAATTGTGTCAATACCTGTGCTTAGCAAAAGCATTATTTCCTAACTGTTTTTCATGCCTACTGTTTCCAAATCAACAGTACCCATTTCTGTAAAATCCACCAGAACATACATGTTAAGCAAACTTGTTTCGGAATGGCATTGTGGGTGCATGGTATATTTATTGTTGCATTCAACACAATATTTCTGTTTCATTATAGAGTAGTTTATCAAGAGCCTGTGTATGGCAATAAATTACTGCAGGTATGGAGAATTGAATCGTGAAAGAGCTGATCACAATGAATGTGGATTGCTGTGAAATCATACTAACTGATACATTGTAGAGGGGTTGTTTAATATGATCAAGGGCTGGCTCTGAAAATAACCCCTAGACATCTGCAGTTTGGCATCAATCAGAAATCTTTAAAAGGGAAGAAAAGTGGGGGACAAGATCACGCAAACATATACAAATACTTTAACGTACACATGCACACTACTGTGTATATTATTAAAAACAACACAACATTATACAGTAATGCTCTGCAACACTTTGAAGTATTATTGTCTCCATCTTTAATCATTTACTGAGAATTTGATCAGCCTTGTCGTATCTGAACAGGAGATGCAGCAAAGCCCCCTGATGTTGTACAACACAGTGATGGAGCAGGGAAAGTACACTTTACTCAACGTTGGGATTAGTGCTTGCCTGCTGCTGCTAGTGAGCATAGAGAAAGGCACTGAAGACATGTCGGCTCTGCTTCTCCCAGCAGGTGTCACTGGGGAGCAAAGTTACAATGTCCTCATGTGCCAATTAAAAGAGGCAACATACACAGGAGAACAAGAACTTGCTCTGGTTTTTGTTTATATTGGCAGCCGATTAGTCATTTGTCCAGATCTGCAGTCCACACATGGACGTTCAGGTGTAGGATTGCACTATACTAGAGATTAACAAGTCTCTTGTGGATGTTTCAGTAGTTTAAATTCCAGAACACTTTTAAAAGCTACTTAACAGTGACTACAAGAACGCCACAGACAATGGGCACCCTATATGCAAGCCAATACTCACAAACATATGTTAAATATTTCACTAGAATCTCAAAATGATTAACATAGTTAATGATGTCTCCCACCAATGTACCTGTTAGGTTTTACAAGACCATAAATAGTTAGCACAGTAAAGATCATCAGACTTGTCTTATCTTCAAGTAACACCCAGAAAAGTGTAGACACATTTGACAATTCCCTGACATCTAAAAAACAGTATTACTTTATAGATAACTGTCAAGGACTTGACTTGAAAAAAATGGAAAACTCTGTATAAATGCAGAGAGGCTGCTGCTGTATATAACTCTGCAGGAGTCATTTGACTGTATTTAAAATCAACCATCTTAGTCTTACTAAAAATGCCCTTTGTAGAAGTGTTGTAGAGCATTGCGACATGTGGCCTTAGCCTGTAGAATATACTGACAGATCCAGGCAGCTACAGTTTATTATCCATGATATTGAAGCTGCAATGAAAACATGCAGATGCCAAGGGGTACCTTTCCCAAACAACAGCTTGTGGTGAATGGTGACTAAATCATAAAGAACATAGATCATTTTGGCTGATAGAGTGATCAAGGGGGCTGTTTTTTTGTGATTGTTTTTGTTTTGTTTCACTGAGCTTGCAACACAAAGCGGGCAATCGCCCCAAAGGATGATGGGGTGGCCAGTTCTAATTGGAATGTAGCTAGTGTTTTGAGTTATCTGTGGAGACCGGGGTCTGTTTGTTAATTGGCATGCTGAGATTTTTTTTGGAAATGGTTGATATAACACTGTGGTCCATTGAACATGAGACTCTGCTGTTTTCACAGTTTGATAATCAATGCATCACTGCACACGATTCCTTTCCAGTGTACGTTTTGCTTAATTGAACAGCTGCTGTTACTGTTACATATGATACAATTAGCATTTTAAGAAAACCTGATTTCTTCTATAATGGCTGTTTTACATAATTAATCATGAATTTTGTTAACATCAAACAAATGCACGTGCAATCTGACATAGACTGACTATATTTCTTGTTTTCAACATTTCTGTGGTTTGACAACCCCACCCCCTTTCCCACCATACAGTTGTTAGAAACCACTGTATTCAGATGCATATAGTGATGTCAGTGTCTGTTGAGGGTGTGATTTATATAAACCCAAAATTACATCTTTTTTATTTTATTTTAATTAATCCACGGTGTCTTTATCATGAAAGACACTTCATTAATTGTGATTTTGTTTATCCAGTTATAAAGTAATCTACATTAATAGGGAACACAAACAAACACACATGCACACATATGCCCATCCATAAATACTCCTTTGCGCTCTACATGAACATAATAAATCTAATAGGAGGACACTGCATGCAGAAGCTGGATGATAATGCATGCTCATGTCAGGTAGATTCACATGCACAGAAATGTTGAAAACTAACATGATGATGATGATAATAATAATAATAATAATAACATAACATACTGTAAAAAAATACCCTCTCATTAGAAGCAACTGTGTGTGTGTTTCTTTTTCCAGGGTGGTTACACTGCCTATCGGTATGCTCAGCCTGCCACTGCAACTGCAGCTGCCTACAGTGACAGGTAAGGGACCGTTTTACATGGCACACCTTACAAACCAATGGGGCGGGGGAACATGTTACACTTCATTGGTTAAACATGGTTAACTCAGATTGTAATGTTATTACAGTTGTTGACAGTAGACGTTTCCATTATGTGTATGCATTTGACCGTGGCCATTACTGTTCTGTCTTCAGCTGGCCTAACACAGAAGGCCTGGCTGGTTTTATAAGCCCATTTCCACCTTGTAAAGGGCCTCTGATGATTTAATTGGCTGTTGAATACAACCAAATGCTGTAACAGCTGTAACTGGCTGACACGCCAAAACTAAGATGCTACAACAACTGTAATTGACTAATACACATATTAGATACCAAAGGGAAAATGTGTCATTCTATATACAGAATTCGCCTCCCCTTACCATTGTCCTGGTGGGGCTAATGCAACGCAACACATGCAATGACAAATGAGATTAGGTTTTATATATGGGCAGACTTTAAGTTGAACTTGTAACCATTTTTGTGTTGTTTAAATGGTGTCAATGTCATCACTTTGGAGGAGTGGTTCGAACACGCATATACACTTGTGTATGAGGGGCCAGCACTGCTGTAAGTCAGACAAGCCTTGCATGCAGGAAAGTTTGCAGCCAATGAAATCTCAGGATTTGATACAATTTTGCATGGAAGACAGTGAACTAGCCAATCTTAGGAGTTTCTAAACGTACAGCAAACCAGCAGGCTTCCTATCTTGCTTTCTAACAGATACAGTACAGGCTGCAAAACTGGAAGCAGCAGTTCAGATAACCAGCCACAAACCATCTCTTGGGTTTGCCTCTGTCCCAATGCAAAAGTAGTAGTTGTTTTTTTTGTTTTGTTTTTTCCTGTAAGCTTGTTGTTGTCTGCTTTATGATATCAATTTATTTGTGTTGTATTGTTTTAGTTTCCTTTTCCCATGCGTTTACATGGTAAAGCACCACAAAGGGGAAGGTTGATTTCACAAGGGCAGCAAAATAGGGGCTGTAAGTGTTCTTTGCAATGTTTCACTTTTAAATCTGAACTTTATAATAATAGTCATTGTTAATTGAATTATATAAATAGTCAGAATGATGCAGAGTATTTTATCTGTCAGAAGATACAGTACAAATGCTGTACTGTAAAATGTAATTTTTATAGCAGATATGGCAGACCTGCAAAACGATTGTGAAATCATGCATGAGAAGAAGCCTGGTGATTGGTTGTCATGTTGACTCAGAGATCAGAAAGGCAGATGATGATTGGTTCCAGTATTGCATGCAAGATTAGAAAGCCTGTTGATTGGCTCCCGAGTTGCATGCAAGGCCATACGTCTGCTGATTGGTTCTCCTCTAGCATGGACGATAATAAGCAAGCTGCTACTATTCTGTATGCAAGATGAGAAAGCCTGAATACTGGCTTGGTTTTTTCTTTTTTCTTTTTTTTCTTTTTTTTTATCTTCTTGCATGCAACACTGTATTAAATCCTTCGATTTCATTGGCTGTAATCTTGCATGTTACATCTCGCATGCAAGTTTTTGAGGAATTATGGCGGTGTTAGTCAACCCTTGTAGTGATGATTTTTGTTTAAGTGTTTTTTTAGTTTCTGATTATTTCTGGTTATCCCATAAGAAAGTCAGCATTGGCAACCTGGTAACTGCACCCTAGAACTGTAGTTTAGTGAAAAGCCCTGGGGGTCTTGAGGGTGTTTTTTATATTATTTTTACCTGATGACCCATACTGGAGCCAGTCAGTCAGGCAGAGCAGTCATAGAATGGAACCGCAGAGAGCCCAATGAGAGTAATCTTCTGGAAGCACTTGGTTACATGGGATAACAATCTTCTCATGGAGTGTTTTGTGTTGAGATCGAGATCTGTGTTTAGGGTTGGTTGTCAGCATGTCCAAGTGTTAGGGAACAGGTAAGTAACGTCCTTGGGAGTCAAAAGACAGATAAACGTTACAGATACACATTTGGACAATCGGTTTGTGGTTTACTTATCACAAGGGCTTGCTTCTTCTTAGTGGAGGGGGTCATTCTACTATCAGGTATCATTTTCCACTACAAAGCATAGATTCTTAATCCGTATTTTAGTCAGTAATTTTTTGGGGACTATTCAAGTAACAGTTGCTGCATAGCAAGGAAGATTGGATAGGCAGCAGTAAGCACATTCTCCAAACACAACATATTTAGTATAAACACATTTAAAAAAAAACGCATGCTTTTTAGTTGTACGACACTATCTGAGAACCAATTGCCAAATGTGATAAAACTTGGTTACCACATTATTTATCACAAGTTATTGAGGGTCTCAGAATCTGGGAATATATGGAGGAATCTGTCTGTATGTACGTATGCCACACTTTCATTTTTACATACAGTGAATGTAGGTCACAGTGATTTACTTTTAATGATATAGACAGCTGAGAAGCAGGTTCAAATATCTTTTTTTTTTTAGCATTATTGAAATGAACCATCAACTTGGTTAGAACAACGGTGCTGTCAGAAATTACAGTTGTACTACAGTGTGAGTCACATTGACAACATGTCTGGGGAAAATGTTACAGTTGGATCTGTGCAAAAGCAGACATACTGTAGAGCCCACCATGCAACATTACCTGCATGCTATGCACAGGAGTTTTGAGTTACTTGCCTACAATGTAATAACGTATGGATTTGGAATATCTACGGAATAACTATTTCATTAATATCTGGTTTCAAACAACTTAAATGTTTATGACAATGGTTATTGCTTCAAAACTATAAGTAAATGTTCCTACATGCATTTTTTTACCAAAGCTTACCTAAAATTTGTTGGAAACATCCCTTACCACAGTTGGAAATATAACTGCTAGTAGTTTTTTTTTTTACTTGACGGCAGCAAATACAATATTCAATAGATTGTTGTCAGTTGTAGCATTCTATTTTAAAGCATTATATTCATATACATGACAGCCTGATTTTAATAAGCCATTTTTTTACAAAGGTCAGACAAAGTCAGAAACAAGTCAGGCTGGAGATGTCAGCGTGATGTCAGCGTGAGTTAGAGACAAACAATACAAGAGAGATATGGATGTTTCCTATGTATGCATTCACTGCATTACTTTGTAAGAACTCAGGTACTTTCTTCAACCTCTAGTGGCCAAAAGCCCTAGTTTCTTGCTTTAAATAGAAACCCTTTACAAACTGCTGGGTTATTTTTGTATTCATATAATGCAGACACAGCACTTTAGAGCAGATTAATACTTACTCTTTGGTTGCCAACTTTGCAAAGACCTGAACCCTGTTAATGATCACTATGTAAAAACAGCATGTCATGTGGACAGCAGTGATGAATAGTTGAACTTGTTTTTGTTGGCTGTTGACAGTCCATTCATGTTGGTGAGGGGCAGCTTTTAGGCACCTGAAGATAAAAAAAAGGTATTTCTTTGAATTAAATGCTGTGTATAGCTTACTCACAATAGGATCAAAAGCCTTGCAATTGTTGTAAGAGTGCAGCTGCATACAATATTTTGTTCCGGATTCCCCTACATGTTATCAATGGTAATGTTTGCATATTTAGCTGTAAAAATTGAAAATAGATTATGCCTTCATCATTACAGAACACTGCAATATTTCTTACAGTATTTTCACTGTTTGCAGTACTAATGCTGTCTCCTGCACGGTGCCTGCAGCAGTTTATTTATTTACAAAAAAACAGAAAGCAAAGAGAATGTTGCAAAAGGCCATCACCTACTTTAGATGTTTCACTGTAGTCACTGCTGAAATAGGGATGAGGTAGCCATGGGTGGCCCAATGGCTAATGCCTTCCTCCAACCACACCCCAACCCTCCAAATCCAACGCTGATCTCCCACTGCCAGCAGCACAGAGGGATCTGCATTAATTTTCCATTTTTCCCCTCCTACACCATCATCCAGGATGGGCCCAGCCCCCAAATCTGAGTGCATGATTAAGATCAGGAACCCTAGGCTGGGTCCCAAACAGGGTTTCACAAGCATTCTAAAGTGTTGATTAAGACAGAACCCTAAATTTACATTAAGGCACATCCAGCCCCAGAAGCAATCCAAGAAAGGACAGACTGTTTTGATCTAACAGGTCTGAGGGTTACATCGGCAATAATTTACTGTGCACAGGCCGTAGCCTCTTCTGACTATTGCTGGTTGGTTAACTTGATTTACTTGTATATATAAACTAGTAGTATACAGTAACAATGTGTGCTACCCACTTCAGCTGAAAAAAGTGAATCAACAACAGTTTAATGAAGCTAAGCCTTGTGCACAGCTAATCATTACTGTGGGTACCTGTTTGGTCATTACATTGTATCCTGTCTACTCTTTGTCTACAAAGGTATCGACCAATATCTGTTCCGCAGAAGTGGTGTGCATCTTTTACACATTGTTTTTTTTTAATTATTATTTTCTATATTAGATATTAATCACAATATAAAAGTATTTATCTATATTTATATATTTCTGCAAAACCTTTAATAACCAATCAAATGATATTGTTGTATTGCTTATAAAAGTTGTATGCATTACATATACAGCATGCTTCATACAATAAATTTATATGCGTATTAGACAAAAAGGAATGTTAAAAGGTGCTCCTGAGTGACACATTTGGTAAAGGCACTCTGAGTGGAGTGCAGGATAAAGCCCTATAGCCTGGAGTTTGCCGGTTCAAGTCCAGGCTATTGCCAACCAGACGGAGCTCCCAGGGGCGCGATAATTGGCAGAGCAACGCCCGGGGAGGGGGTGGGGGCTTAGGTTGGCCAGAGTGTCCTTGGCTCACCGCGCACCAGCGACCCCTGTAGTCTGGCCGGGCGCCTGCGGGCTTGCCTGTAAGCTGCCTAGAGCTGCGTTGTCCTCCGATGCTGTAGCTCTGAGGTGGCTGACACGTTGAGTCCTGCAGTGTGAAAAAAAGTGGTTGGCTGACGGCACACGCGGAGGACAGCGTGTGTTCGTCTTTTCTGCTCCCGAGTCAGCACAGGGGTGGTAGCAGTGAGCTGAGCCTAAAAATAATTGGATATGCCAAATTGGGAGAAAATAATAAAATAATTGGTGATTTTACTAAATTAAAAAAAGGAATGTTAAGTGGAGTCGATTGTGAAAATGAATAGTGGGGGTCCACACTAAATCAGTGGATCCCTAGGGATTTCTTTTTAAATTTCAAGTAATAAGCATGCACTCCTTATGATGCTTGAATCGATGTGCACATAGCTTTTTATTTTTGTTGTAATAGTTTTGCGCTGTAAAATGCATGTTTGCAATAAATAGTTTTGTGTTCTGTGCAGTAGACGTAAATGTAGAATTCAGACTTTTCATTATAATTTTCAAATTAAACACAAATTAGAAATCACAAAGGAAACTAGGAGCTTCAACAAATGTACATAGCTCATAAACTTTTCTTTTTACCATTTTCTCCTCCATACAAAACCTAGCATGTTTTTTACTCCATATCTCCTTGTAGCCTCCTGTCGTGCGAGTTGCTGTATCTATTGAGTTCCTTTGCTCGTGAGTTACATTCATTTACAGACAGCACCCTTCCCTATCCCCATCTTCAGACATCCACTCAGAGGGCAGACAGCACATTGCCCAGTCAGCAAGCGGTATTGTGAATTTTATCTTCTCTTGCAGAAATCAATTCGTCTTCGTTGCAGCAGATGAAATTTCTTGTAACACCTCTTCAGGTAAAACAAAAATCACTGATACTTTTCTGATGCCTCCACGAGGGAGCCTACATATCCTTTCCTTCTTCTTATGTTTTCGCTAAAGCTCCCTCGCCCTTAAAAAATGATGTACTTATCTTCTCAAAGCAGAGCTGTTTGGAGAATGCATGGTGAGAATTAAGATCCGCTTGGTAGTGCATTATTTAACACATCTATTATTGTCTTCCACCTGTAAGTTGTGAGTGACTAGTGCCCCGTTTTTAGAAGTTATCTGGCCTTCCCTTTATAAAATATTTCAATTATGTTCTCAGAGTTTTTTGAGTTGTTCGGAGGATACTTGGCAAGATTCAAGATGCAGTTCTGAGAACTTTAATTTATCTTAAGCGACTCACTGGTAGTGCTTGTTGTCTACCACATTGCATTTACCATTAGAGATAAGCATGGAAATACCTCCCTCGAGTGCCCTAAACCAAGGTTTCAATGCAATTGTTTTAATGTCAGTTGAGGAAAGCATCCATTCATCCATTCTGTATTAGATATTTTAGATTCAAGATAAATGTGCAAACTGGGCTGCAGTTTAAACAGTGCTTCGATACCAAGATTCTTTACCTGCTTCCAAGAAGCAGCATTTCACAGATGGCATTGTATTTAAAACTAAAAAGCACTGAAATTGAGGATACACACCAATATGTAAGGTACAGTAGATAGCTACTTCAGACCATTGAGACCTCTCTTGTCAAAGCCCCAAGTTTGACTATAGTAATTGAACAGAAATAAATTATAAATACATGTTTTGATATTTTATTTAATTCACCCCTTTTGAGGTCTCACCAAAGCTGCAAAGACTTATGATCAAAATACTAATCTATTATATTTTGTAAAAAGGATTAGTTCACCATACACATTTTTCAAAATACAACACCAATGGACACCAGTTTTGGAAGCTTCTTAAATCATTCCACTTGGATCAATTGCTATGGCACATGCCCAAGCCAGTGAACCACTGGCTCAGGATGAAGTCAAGGTTTACCAGTGTTACAAACTAAGAAAAAGAAAAGGTAAAACAATTTGAAAACTTGAATACTTGTAGATGTGAGTAAATACAAAAGCACTCAAATTCACTAAAACCCCCTCTCAAACTGTCTACATGTTTTTTTGCTGAGTATGCATAACACGCATCATAGTTTCACTGCTAGACTCATTTTAATTATTTTGTGTATGGTTACACACACTCTAGACCCTTAAAGTACTTAATATAACACTCAGAGCCATAGTCAGTATTTGTTATTTACTCTGTTGTCAGTCGAGATCCGTGGTATAGATTGATCCATGGGTTTCGGTAAAAATCCAACATCTGTACTATACATACAGTAAGTGCTCCAATAAGTTCTGACATTTCCACATTCAGTTTTTGTATTAATCCTTTGACTTTAGTGAAAGCCTCACTGCAAATACAATAAAGGACATGTGTAAACTGTGGGATTCCATTGTTCACCACTCTCAATGTAACAGCCAAAAAAGAGTTTACATTTTTCCTGCCCCCCCGCCTCCCCCTCCCCATTTGATTTTCAGTGTTTACCATATGTATTGCTTTGTTTAAAATGTGATTTCTGGGATAGCTGGATAAGAAAAAAATGATATGTCGTATATATTATTCATTTTATAGGATCTTTGAGTATCTGCGATATAGAAGAGCCAGACTCTATTGCTTTAAAGTGTAACTTTTAATGAAGGAATAAATTAACACTAGGCATTACAACTGATTGATTCTGAAGCTGTTATTCAAAAGAGAAGCAAGTCTTACCTTTAAAAACTATTGTAATTTTTCACTTGAATACTTATGGCTCCACAGCACAGAGGTTTTAGCTGGACCACTGAAATTGTGAATTAAATCAATCCGATTATCCCACAGGGTGATTAGGTTCTTTGGAATTGATGTCAAAGTGTAATGGGTTTTTGAGCCTGTCTTAGAAGCAGAAGCTGGGGTCTAGGTAATAAGACTTAAGCCTCTATATGCAGTATGATTCAAAATTCCCTTGACCAGTTCATGGAAGTGCCAGGGTAAAAAAGAGTGCGCTGCAGAGAGAGAAAGCCGTATGGTTGGGGACACTGTCATAGCCACTACTAGTATTTATTTCTACAGTGTATCCTTGGGATGGCATCCCTCATTTCAGTGCCTTGAAAAGTGTCTAAAGGAACCCACACAACCAGAATGCATGGGGTCACATCAGAGGAATTGACAGCTAATTACACAATACCCAAAGGTAGTTTGTTCCAAAAAAAAAAAAAGAAGACAGATGATTTGCAGTACCAGTCAGTCTAGTATGAAAGTTATTTTATGACAAACACACTGACGCAAAGCATCAGCCATACCATCTCTTGCTGTTGCTTCCTGTCAAGTTTCAATTCTCTACAGCGAAAACTTTTCCTTGCCATATGCGTGTACTGATGACATAACTCAAAAGCCACCCCATATATTATAGATCTGTAAACACCTTTACTGCCATCACTTTGTTGGAACTGGACGATCCTAAAACATGTGCACTAATCAACTTTAAGCTACCCAGACATCCAGCAGCTATCACGATTCTGATCATTTAATGATATAAGTTTAGTTGGACAATTACGCACTCCTTCTAATTTTAAATTGCATTTCAGTGTTAGAACTCATGGCATATTCTATACTGTAGGTCTTACAACCCAATTGCACATACAAGTCCCTCACTGTTCTAAACTGGATTTATATTTGGTAACTACAAGATACTGATTTGGTTTCTATGTGTATTGCCAAAGTATTTGTTTTTAATCAAATGCATTTTAAAACAATATTTGCTAGATGTTCCACCATATGTAACCTTGAAGTCACCTGTTCGAGCTTTGTGAAAGTGTTTATAAATTCATAGTCTGATCTCTGTATAGACTAAATGCAAACTAATTAAAGCTGGCCTTGTAAACAGAGATAACAAAAGGTCAAATAAACAAGATTGGAATGGGCAGTTAAATATATAAAAAAAATATATATATCTGGCAGTACACAGTGACTAGCAATCCTCTACCGAATCAGCTGTGGATTAACTACTTAATCACAGCAAGAGAGTAAATGTGGAAATTACATCATGACATGCAGTGTTCCGAGTTCTGATTGGCTCTTATCCAAAAACCAGAGCAATCCCTGTCAAGCCAAGGCATGCTGATAACCCAGGTTCCTTTATCACCCATACATTATAATATGCAGAATGAGAAACCTGGCATCTGTTACGAACAATCAAGATAATTAGGGGCATCGCCTTTTTTTGTAGGATACTGTGTACAGAAGATTAAAAATGACATAACAGAGTGTTATGTAAAGCAATAAAGAAAGCTGTTTCAGTCTTAATTCTGCTTGTTTATTTTAGGTAATACTGTACTCAATATTCTATTTGATTTCTGAGGTATTACAGGTCACATTTTGTGGATCAAAACTAAGAATAATTCATTCCAGTGATAGTGAAGTGTATATTAGACATATTACCCATCTTTTTTATGACCAAAGTTGAAAGCTAATGCCCTAATATAAGCATTTTAAACCCAGTCGGAAAAATAAGATTAGGAAAATATTCTAAAATTAGGCATTTTAGAACAATGTCAGTGTATGTCTCAGATGCTGAGGCAACGGAGGACTAAAGTTAGGACTGCAGATTGGGCTGACAAGACATCCAAAAAAGTGAACGCATTTGTGAAAATTTGTATTCTTGTCTGCGAATCATTTTCTTCAATTGGGTTTTTAGTAATACCGAAGGTGCTGAAATTGGAATCTAACAGATTTCACAATCCTCAGAGCTTACTCATAATAAAGAAATGCATCCTCAATTGTAGTGACAACTTAATTGTCAGAAGATTGGAAAAAATACCTACCTCTTATACAAACATGTATTCAAATACTTCCATCTCTACCCTTATTAAGGAAGTACGCACCAGTGAGGGGCAATTTGTTCTTGTTTTATAGCTGGGGGTTTAAAGAAGTTTAGAGGCACACTGCCTGCCACTGAGACACTTTTAATTTAAATTTGGTTAGCCTGGCATTTTGAGCAACAACCAGGGCGACAGTTGACATTCTCAATCAAACAACTTTTAGATGTGTTTGATCAGTACATTTAATCACCTTGACATGCTATTCCGGCAGTTTTTGAATGATTAAAAAGGCATTTAAGATGGCCCTTGGTTGATCCTATAGTGGCCTCCATTTAAAACATGTTAAATTTTGGTTAAATATCAATAATATTACTTACAAGTGGGTCGCTTCAGTTATAATAGTAAAGCACAGATCCTCAAGTTCCCCCCGTGGAGATAAAAGGTTTTTAACAATGCTCTCCACTTCAGTGCTGCAATTTTTAGACCCAGCAAAAGAAATTGATTATAAATGTTAAATCCTTAAACAGACCACTTGTCTTTAATACATAAAGGAATCCATGCAGGGATATTCTATGAGCATCTCACCTTTTTCCAGTAACTGTTTTGCTTCTGCTGGTGATTGAAAAAGAAAAAAAGAAAAAAAACACAGGATCGGTTTAATAAGATATGTAAACATGTGGATTAGCCACAGATCCTCCCTGGTGGGATCCTTTGATTTCCACCTTATTTCTTAGCCAAAGAATACAGTAGCAGCTTTTACAGCCCACTTTGACAGCTTGCCTACCTTGTGCTAGCAGTTTTAGGTCATTTCACATGGCTGTTCAAATGTGACAGCATGACAAGATTAAGTAGAGCTGGGGGCGAGTTCATGAGTTCATGATTTGTAAACAGTCTGAAACCCTTTTGATTAGGCTATAGAACGATGCATAATCCATGTTAGCCGAGATTGTACCAGGGATATGTACCTATTGGACCGTGGCTTTAAAAGCAAGTTCCTTCCAGCTGTTTAACGTCATTGCCAGAGAGGTCTGAGGGAGTTCATTGTCTAAACTATAGACCAAGGAATGAAACATTTAACAACCCTTTTGAGGGGTGGGGGCGGGGGTCAAAAAGCAAACAGCATAACAAAGTATAGGATGCGAGTCAGTGAATTATGAAATACAACAGGACAGTTGATGTCATGCCTCAGTATTGGGAATCCTACTTTGTGAAGGGCTTTTTGCAACCATTCTGATTTGAAAAGCAGCTGTTAATAACCTGCAGTGAGCAAATAGCAATCAAGTTCAAACAGCAGCATGGGGCCAGACTTCATCTTCCATTGGTATTCCTAGTTAACACATTCGTTTTCAAACTAATGTATTCATTTGCACCCCTGGACATTAATAAGCAGCTAAAGACATGTTGATGTAAGTAATCAGAGGCGACAAACTCTCTTTACTGTTTCTGGCAGGGAAAGAATGGAACAATAAGTTAGGATCACACCGCCTTCTTAAGAAGCTCAAAGCTATCTAGGCTTGCCAGGAAACCATAGATTATTTATCATAGCACTTCCAGGTATTTTGAACGGCAGGTTCCATTCTGATCAAAACAGTAATATTTTACAGTATACAGCTATGGACAAAAGTTTTGCATTACAGAACTGTAGGATTGAGACATAAAAAAACCCCTATATGAACATCATTTAGATATTTTATTTAACATAATTTAATCAAAGAAACTACAAAATAATATTGTAAAAGTCTACCGGAATGCCATAATAGTAGTACAGTATGTCATGTTAGATTTAGAAATATCACTTTTTTTTTTTTTTTTTTTTTTGGTACTACAAAGCACTGTGTAATTTAATATGTTAACATGACATTATTCAGCAGGTTTCATCTGACTTTATTCTATAGGGTGATGCTTATCTTTTGGCCATAACTGTACAGTACTTTTACAGGTTCTTCTGGGTACATTCTTGTAGTCCTGCTTAATTGAGAACAGATGTGTTATTGTTGCAGTTCGGTAATGATGTATCT